>JAYKAV010001820.1:978882-1004586 GCA_035582835.1 Phoebastria nigripes
ATCTTAGAGGTCTTTTCCAACCTTAATGATTCTATGATTCTAAGTTCAATTCCAAAGGACATCTAAACCTCCCCTTAATTTCGATGTGGTGTTGCCTTACAGCGAGTTTTATTAGCCTACCAGGGATTACAAACTGGAGCTCGAGTTAACACAACTCGCCAGCTGCTAATATATTTACACTGCATGATTCAAACATTAGTTGGTGGTATAGCAGCTCTCGCACAAGCTAAATTAATTCTGTAGTAATTAATACAAGCAGGGATGGCTCAGGTTAACTCAGCAACAAAAACATAGCCCACAGGACAATTTACACAAACATGCATCAGGCAAGGAAACAAATAAAACTCTTCCTTGTGGGTAGAGGAGCAGGGCTTCTTTTCCCAGGGAGAAGATGTTGTGGCCTTGAAAATACCACCGAGATGTTTAGGGGACGTGTTAAGGGGATATGTCTGCTTTTCCCTTCAGAGAAGTTGGAAAGGCTGACTTGTGGCAAGAGGGGAGGGAGTCTCATTCAGATCAAGCCTGACCCATGGCGCACTGCCTGCCTAGTGAGCCCACACATGGGCAGCCAGAAAAGCTGGATCAGGGCAAACAGGCCCTACATGATCATGTAGGAAATCACGGGAAAACAGGATGAATGCAAACCACTCTTGTTTTGAACATGTAAATAATGGTCTTTGACGTGCCCTGCTTCACCCTCCTCAGTGTACATAGGCTCCTTGTGTGATAAATGCTGTTTGTCTTGGCTGCCAGAGAAAAGACTGAAATCTTGAGAACTGCCTCCTCCAGGCACACCAGACCCTTAACCAAGGATTGCCAAGCAGAGGCATTTCACTTTCCAGTGAATACAGTCTTGACCAGCAGTAATACTGTAACAAGCCATGTTTTCCCTCCTGATTGCATATGTAATCAAATATTCACTCTCACTTTCTGTTTAATGATGGTGACTCCAAAGAATTCAAAGAGCTATTTTGGTTGTAATATTTTCTAATTGTTTCCCCTGGGAGGTGGAAAGACTTTAACTAGATGTTGTATCATGGCTTCATCACTGCTTTGAGGTAGATAATATGCAACTTCAGATGTACCACAATTACTCCCTGCAATTAATACTTCCCTTTCATTTTTTGCCATTTATATAATTTTCCTACAGCCTAGTTAAGTGCTGTAGCCTGCATTTATTCCATCACTGATGAGCTATTGAACAAACCAGTACAACAGACCAACATAACTTGTCTTTTCTATAGTATTACAGCTTATTGCTGATTTAATTGCAAAGTATCAGGACTTGTTGATTACGAGTTAAAGACATTCCAGGTCCAGGAATGATGGGATCAACACATCCAATAGGGCAAGATTGCTACTGCACAAGGGCTGTTAACTTTGCTTACGTGTTTTTAAAGTTGCCACTTGCTTTTTCTCCAACTTAACTTTCAACATAGTAGACCTATGTTGGGTTACTACTTATATCACTTATCCAGACCAAGCTGAAAGCACGAACAAGTAAATAACAGACACTACCTCGCTTTCTTCATTGCACAAAGGACAACAACAAAGCCTGCCACCTTTACAGAAACCAAATCCACATTTATCTCTGTGATAATCTGTCACAAAGTAAAAAACACTTCATCTTACCCTCCAAAACCCCAGGTAATTACTTTGCTAGCTTAGACAAGTTGTCTCTTTTATCCTTTTGTCTTTATGGCATCAGCTTTTAGCCAGGTAACAATCTTTTTAGCTTATTAAATAGTAATGGATGTAGAAAAGCTTAATAGTTCAGGACAGCTTCTTGAAGAACCACCTGTATCAGAAGTGCAGGTGAGGGGAATGGAGCAGCCTTGATCAATACAGTGAAGGCGCCTATCGAAAGCACCCAGCCTGTAGGCCCTCAGCTTTCTGTGACTTGTGGATCATGCTCTACTTTAGGTTCAGTCGTGTGGGAGTATTTTGTAAAAACTCCTATTAAGGTGGGATACTTAGGACTTTGGACATCAGTTTACTTCTAACCTGTGTTCTGCATCTTCAGAGGATAATGGGATAAAGACAGCCCCGAGATCTGTCACTTGAGGGCCTTTTATGCATAGTAAATGCACTGCATGACAGAAGAGACACACAAGGAAGACAGGAGGTGGCCACTGCATGTGGCAAATGCTGACAGAAACCCTTGTGCTGCTGGCATAAGGATGCAACGCAAACGTGCACACTAAGACCGCACCAGCCAACTGCCCCGGGCTTCTTGGATCCCACTGACACCTTCTCATATGTGATTAGGCAGCAGCCTAGACCTGCATTTTCAACTGACACATCACAAAACCAACATTCACCTAGAGGCGTAGTTCTAAAATCCAGCTGAAAACTCCTTAAAAGCAAATTTGAAGATGTTCATTCATAATAAAACAATAACAAATATTTCAGACTTGCAGAAGCTGAGGATTAACTAAGCCTAACATTGGTGCAGTGCAACTCTGGCATGTTATCAACCTCCAAAACAAGGAGGGCTGCAACACTGAATTGTCCCTTAAATAAACAATCAGACCTACAGCAAATTTCTTCTCCCTGAATAACTGCATTGCTAATAGACAGTCTTCAGGGCTTACAAAACAAGATAGAAGCAAACTGCAAAGCCAAGAAGGTATGACTAACACCCTCTACAACTGACTAATCACATCTCAGAGCAAAGGGTAGAGCATGTTTTGCCTAAGCAAAGAAACCTGGAAATTCATCAATTCTGACAATTCTGGTAGCCAGCAAAGGTGGGCAATCCAAATCTTATCATGTATTTACGTTAGAGACTTTGGACAGTATAACTGGCTTGAGTGTAGGACATACTTTTGTGGGTGACATATTAACAGAAACCAAATCACCTCTCAGTCTTAGACAAGGACTCTTAGAAATGTGCTGTTTTTCCTCACTGACATTACTACATCTCAGTCTTCTCAGAACAGCAGAATTCTTCAGTAAAACATACCACTAATATATAGCTAATGCTAGAACAGTTTTCAAAGTTAGTCATATTTGGAAATAAACACGATTTGTGAATTTAGCTAGCATTAAGAAATATTTCACCCAAGTTACTTCAATATGCCACTGCTAACATCCTATTAATAAATATCCTGGCATGGTTACTTTCTTTTATTTCTAAACTTCAGTCCATGCTGGTACAAGGTGCAGAASTGCTGTGCACATGCAATTTGTACTTTTCTCCAGAAACAGTGGCATGGGATAGGATATTACAGAGTCAGGAATATTTATCTCAAAATATCTTTCAATAGAAATCAAAGCATACAAGAACCAGAATCACAATGCCATCAGCTTCAGCATCTGGATTTGATACGATAAGTTCAGTGTGAAAACTCCACATAAAAACTCACACTATTCACCCCATTTATAGTGCATGCAGATTCTCTGCTGAAGTTTCCCTGTCCTTATGACAGTCATTTTTATACAAGTTGACCAGCACTTTTTATCGTGCTTCAGAAACACAGCAGTAGCAGAGGCAGCAGCAGCCAGTGGCATGCCCACAGCAGAGTGGCAAACAGCAGCCACAGCTCTGCTGAAGACGTTTCTGTCCTTCATCCCTTCTCCCCTCAATCCACCCCTCATTCTGGCCATGGGTATTTCTGCAGCAAGGCTCTGCAGAGCACTGCCCAGCTCTAGAGGTCTGACACGAGGGCACTGCACAGGGAGAGCCTTGGGCTCCAGTGCTCAGCATGAAGGTTACTTTTATGTAGCTGCTTCTCTGTAATTATAAAAATGTCAGCTCAAAATTGCATGGCAGAATTTCAATTCGTTTTTAGTTCTGTGGAAGATAATGGTGGCTTTTTAAAAGTTCACTTGATATCAAAACAGCCTAGAAAGAGCAAGTGTAATTAAAATCTTCCAGGAACATTGTGGTTGATTAGAAGTTTAATTACCAGCAGCCAGTGAAAGAAATACCACCTCCACTGCCATCAGAAAAACAACTCAGCTGCTCCCGGCACGTATAGCCAGCTCCTGATTTGATCACACCTGTATTTTTACAGGTTACTTGTTATTGCTATAAGCATATGGAGGTTTCACCATCTGCCCGTAAGCACCCCATAGAGCACAAGAAATGGGATATGCCTAACTTCAAACATTTATTTATGTATTTCCACAGAATTCCTCATCAGGTGATTGTGCTGAAAACAAAGTTTTCAACTCACATAGAAACTTCATGCCATAGCTGATGCTGACTGAGATACAAGTTTCCAGCCAGTCAGCAAGAGACTTGTGTATTACATAGGCATTACGTACATCTCTAGGTCCTTTTTCATAATAAAGATTGCAAGGTGACTGCATGGGCCTCAGAATCATTATTGTTTTCAAGTTATGTAGGAACGTTCCTAGTAAAGAAGTAGCTCGATGAAGCCAGAAGTAAAATATTTGTTATGTTTTTTCCATTCTTAAAAAAGAAAGGAAAACACAACTAACTAGTCATTGCACCACTCAAGCTTCGGTAAACAAAAACCAAGCTCCATGTGTAGTACATGAAGGAAGCACAGGGAGATCAAGATCATGTCAGATTTTATCATCCAACTGTTATAAAAATATAGGTTTCATTTTTTTCCCTGATTTTCATGTGAGCTTGCAGAGCGTGAGCACTGCCTTGAGAGATCTGAAAGTCACTAAGGATAAAACAAGTTCTTGGTTGACTTTATGTCCTTAATGACTAAGGAAGACTGAATGACAAAACCAAAAGAATCATTTCTAAGCAGAGTTACATCTGTGTTTGCACATAGAAAGTTTCACAACTGGTAATTTCACTATTACCATGTCCTTTTTAAAAAAATATTTTTTTTTAACTTGCTACTTATACACATTTTTAAAAATTCAGATTTATCCCCCCCCCCTTTTTTTTTTAAATTAGAAGCCTCTATTTTCAAAGTAGCATATTTAAAGTATTTCATCATGTCATGATCATAGTCCCACATTAGTGGTAAACTTTATCAGCTTTGCCACCTATGCTTCTATATATCAGATCAGAGTAGATTTGCGGGCACTTCAGTGAACACAGCCTATAAACCCATGGGAAAAGAAACCTTAAAACAAGAAATAGAAAGAAATTTGAATTCTGATGGTCACCAGCAGCAAATGCAAATTCTCATTAGGTCCTACTGGGGCTGTGTTAGGTATCTGTAATACTGTTAGTCTTCATATTAAGAAAATCAATTGATGTTTTTAAGCATAGTTATCATGCACTGATTACTGATAGCGAGCAATAACACTTGCTCTGACATTGACTCCAGGTCAATCAGAAGAAAGTTCATTATCTTGAGCATGGGGGGAAGAAGGATTGGAAATAAGAAAAATACACTTTATAGTTTTCAGGAAAAAACTCCTAGGGCCATTCTGAGTGTAACACTTTTTACTTACGGGTAACAGGAGACATCACTTACGGGAGAGTACCTACTGCAATTCTGCAGCCTTAGCTCCACGTTAAAGGGATCCTATAGCCACACAGAGAACTTAACAGTAATTAAATCTGAATTTGCCCTTTAGCTGTGGAGGTGAGGGATGATTTTTTCTGTAGAGCTGCAGGGAAGAGAAGTATTTATTCAAAAATAATTTCCCAATGAAGGAAACATCAATAACTGATAGTACTCTCTGCAATAAACAATTCAACCAGTGATGCTTTTTGATAGACTAGGAGTCACAAACTTTGCATGCAGACTTGCCTTAAACACCAAAGCCAAAACCCCACAATTTGCAACAAAGTTGGGTGTCATTGCCCTTCAACAGATGCGAAACTTGACAGAGATGCCAAATAGAGGAACAAAACAAGCGTCTGTCCTTGGTGTGCTCCTTGCACTGGGACAGGCCAAGCCACTGTTTAAAAGGAGTTAATGCCCTGCTCAGAAAAGGGTATTTTCGGACACAGTTCCCAGAATTACAGTGGCTTTTTCATGGCCAAAACACACAGAAATAGAACATTTGATCTGCAGTGAGACATCCAGTGACAGCATTTCTACCTCCAAGATTTCTCCTCCCTCTTCAGCGTTATATGTGATAATCTTCCTTTAGAAATACTAACTTTTTTTTTTCCCCCAAAAATGAATATGTTCTTAGTAGATATTCCACTCATTTTTCTAATGGTCATTGATGCCTTTTAAATTTCTCTCTCTCCATTGGTGTTCCAATGTCTTCCAATTCACTATCATCTGCAAATTTCATTAACGTCCTGTTTAACACATCTTCCCAATCAGCAATGAACTTGAATCAAGTCCTGCAATTGATTCTGGCAGCTCTCCGCCAGAAGCCTTCCCCACATCAATGCACTGCCTTTGTGTAAAATCTTTCAGCCAGCTGTCGGTCCACGTGGCCGCGGTCCTATTCAAACCAACTRGGACTTTTCTTTTTTTATAAAATGGAAATCTGAATGAGGAAATATCAACTGAGTTATTAAAATCCAAATATATCACATTAGGTGCATTCTCTTAATTCACTGAAGCAGTTACAGCAATCATTAAGTGAAAGTAAATTGGTCAAGACCATTTACAAATAAAACCTCGAAAAAGAACACTGGGGAGCTGTTCAGGTATCTGAAGAGAGGAAATATTTAAAAAAATATCCAGCAATCCAGCTAAACTACTTCAATAGCAATCACATAATCAGCCGTGCTAGACTAATTATCATTTAAAATAAAGAAATAAGAGGGAGATAAATATTGTTAGTTAGACCACTATGTAAAGACCCAAGGTGGAATCTGAGGGAGCTGTTCCTCTGGTCCAAGTAGTGGGCATGGCAGCCTGAGTAGAGACAGCTACTGGACAGGCTTTAGTGGTGGAAAGCCCAGATCAAGTAATCTCCTGACTCATTACTTGTACATAAAACCAAGATTTGGAGCCATTTGTCATTGTCTAGAAAAATCACTGTTTGACCCTGAACACCTCATTTAATTTCCTCAGGGCTCGTTTGCACTCCAGCTGTTTAATATGTTACAGGTTGTGATGCTTAATGAAGGCGTTCACCCTCTTTATTTGTGTGTGATGTGCAGGCTGCGAGTTCACCAGGCAGGGATACAAGCAGGGAGCAAAACCAACTTAGGCACAGCCCAGCACAAATGCACCAAATTGAGGTCTGAAAATTTAGCATCATTCGCACAATACGCACAAAAGCATAATTTCTGCTAGAAACAGGTAGACGCAGTTCTGTTACCTGAGCTGCACTGCTGGACGAGCACAGCACAGAGGTGCCAGCCACACGGAGCGTGGCTCTGGGGAGCCTGTTAGATCCAAAGCTCTTGCTTTCAGCTGGCTTTACCTATCCTCATGATGCTGCAATTGATTTCTGAGAAGTGCAATATGACCACAAGTCTTAAAGGACTTATAGTGGCTCCTTATGATTGGGTGTCCACGTTTCATAAATACCCTAAAATATTTAACAGAAATTTTCCAAAACATGGGGATTCCCAGAACATGAAGTCAAAACACCAAACCAGCAGTTTTGTGAGGCTCACAGCCAAAAGACACTGCAAAGGGAAACCTACTTCTGCACATAGAGAGTCCCTTACTTGGGGCACTAACTTTAAACTCCCTCAAGTTCTGCATTGCCCCATTGTGCAACAAGCACTTAATAAATGTTATTTTACAACTCCCTGCTTATTTTCAGCACTTAAAAAAAGAACGTCTTGCTCTAATGTGGTCTGCTTTCACTCAGAGCTAGCACTTTGGGAAAATGCCAGAAGCACTGAATACTAATCATCAAACAGTATCTAAAGATAAGTAGTATCCAGGCTGTCAAGATATGCTAACAAGTACTGATTTTGCATCAGCTTCCTCAGAAGTTGGACTTAGGTTTTGAAATACCTCACTACGCATCCTATGCTGGTATAAGCAGAGTCTTAAAAACATCAGACTTCAGGTAAGACTTACAGCCAGTTGCTTGTATTAATCAGTTCAGGACCTGACTTGGGTGCAATCCAGGCTTCTATTATTTACTACTGACATATGCAGAGTTGAATTTTTTCTAACGTTTCTGCCTGATTCATAAGGACTCTAACAAGAATATTAAATATGAGCCATTAAATTTACTTTGACTTGACTAGGTTGTCTTAATTATTAAGAATTCTATTTAGATTAATACAAGGAAATCTCTTGACATATATTGCCTTCCAGCACTGAAAAGATTATGGGAAATGACTTTAAGAACGCTTCTCTTTGAAGTACAGTATTTGGGTAGAGACAGCTTGAGCAATGCCTGTTAGGCAAGCTTCACGTTCCACTGCTCAGGCGTGTATTAAAACCACAAGGCTGAAGTACCTAACGTGCTGCGAGTTCAACCGCCCGCAAAATGACAGCGTTGCCGTCGTGCTGCCAGTCTAGCAGCGCCTTTTTCTCTCATGTACATACTGCGCAACATTGGCCCGTTGAGGAACGATAGGTGGTTTCCCCTCACATGACAGTTCTAACGCTGCTTCCCGGAAGGGACCCCAGGGAGCATTACCACACACCCTTTCTCTTCCCCCCTCATTGCTCCCACACGTATTTTCAGCAGACAGCTGCTCAAAGGAACCACCATCCTCTTAACCCAGTAGCTACGAATGGGCTGCAGTCCCCTGCACCTCGCCTTGTCTCATGAGCCTTGCGTCGGAAGAACAAATGGGTTTTCATGGCCGCTCTGAAAATAAGTAAGCCAAGATGCTTTCACAGATGGAAGGAAGCAAATTTCAGATAGGAAGTCCCTCAACAAGAAGCTCTCCATCTCTGACGACTAGCTCAGATACTGGCATTAGACTCATAATTGCCCATAAAGAAGCTCAGAGACTATTTGCGTCTATAGAAATCATAGAATCATTAAGGTTGGAAAAAGACCTCTAAGATCATCGAGTCCAACCATCAACSCAACACCACCAAGCCCCACTAAACCATGTCCCTAAGCGCCTCATCTACACGTCTTTTAAATACTTCCAGGGATGGTGACTCCACCACTTCCCTGGGCAGCCTGTTCCAATGYTTAACCACTCTTTCAGTAAAGAAATTTTTCCTAATGTCCAATCTAAACCTCCCCTGGCGCAACTTGAGGCCATTTCCTCTCGTCCTATCGCTAGTTGCTTGGSAGAAGAGACCAACACCCACCTCGCTGCAACCTCCTTTCAGGTAGTTGTAGAGGGCAATAAGGTCTCCCCTGAGCCTCCTCTTCTCCAGGCTAAACAGTCCCAGTTCCCTCAGCCGCTCCTCGTAAGACTTGCTCTCCACACCCTTCAGCAGCTTCATTGCCCTCCTCTGGACACGCTCCAGCMCCTCAGTGTCCTTCTTGTAGTGAGGGGCCCAAAACTGAACACAGTATTCAAGGTGGGGCCTCACCAGTGCCGAGTACAGGKGGACAATCACTTCCCTACTCCTGCTGGCCACACTATTTCTGATACAGGCCAGGATGCCATTGGCCTTCTTGGCCACCTGGGCACACTGCCGGCTCATGTTCAGCCGGCTGTCAACCAGCACCCCCAGGTCCTTTTCCGCCAGGCAGCTTTCCAGCCACTCTTCCCCCAGCCTGTAGTGTTGCAAAAGTGGAGATAATTTACTTCCCAACAGAATAATTTCAAAGTCCTGTTGAAAACTTTATGATATTTTAAATCAAGAATGAAAAATGCCCTCTGGGCCAGCTGGCACTTTTGTCTGAAAACAGCTTCAGCGGAGAAGCTCCACTGAGGTTCTTCACGATGTTTAAACTGGATGCAGAATAGAAATGGTTCACAGGTCTTTTTCTAAACCCACTTAATGTTACAAATTTTGCCCAATAAGATATATTAAAGATTTCTTACTGTACTGTGAACATTAACCTCTGTTGCTAGGCTCTAAGCATCTCATTTCTGTTCTCCTCCCAAGTCACGTAGGATCTTTTAGCCAAAGTTACAGGCGATGTGTTACTTTTCTACAAAGCAGCCCTCACTAGAGGTGACACGGGACCACTCTGTTTGGACTATGCAGACTTGAACATCAGGAGCACAAAGAACTAATGTGGTACCTCTTTGTCTCATTTTCAATGCCTTTCTCTCCATCCCAAGACAGGCCCCCAAACTCACCTCATTCAAAAGAATTGCCTACCTTAGATTACAAAATAAAACAAAAAAATCCAGCAAACATGGTCCTCTTACACACACACGCCAACCAGTTGTCACCCACCTCTGTGCAGGTTGTGGTTTGATGTGACAGATGCATGGTGTATCTCCCCTGTCATGGGCTTATCCATGGCCACACACTTTGAGGTGCTCCATGCATGACCTCATGCACAGGCACTGACGCTTCAAGGTGTACCTGCTGCAGCATGGACCTACCCGCAGCCACAGATGCTTCGAGGTGTACCTTCTCCAGGGTGGACTTATCCTCGGGCCACAATCCGTTCAGAGGTATACCTGCTGCAGCACAGATGTAATCACGGCCACAGACACTTCGAGATGTACCGGCTCTGGCGCAGGCTTATCCACGGCCACAGACGCTTTGGGGCGTCCTGCTCCCGCRTGGACTCATCCACAGGTCACAGTCCCTTCGACTTGAGTTCACACTGGAKTTCCAGCCTGTCCA
This sequence comes from Phoebastria nigripes, assembly GCA_035582835.1. Lineage (NCBI taxonomy): Eukaryota > Metazoa > Chordata > Aves > Procellariiformes > Diomedeidae > Phoebastria > Phoebastria nigripes. The sequence goes on from JAYKAV010001820.1 coordinate 989,421, forward strand.
GTAGAGCGGCACAGAAACAGCAGCGATGCCCTGGCCATCTGCCAGCCCAGGYGCATCCCCAYTGCTGTTATCAAAATGTTCCCAGGCACAGCACAGTAAAATGATCAGCAGTACAGCAAGCAGCGAAAGCAAAAAGCAGACACGAACGAGCACTAGACTCTAATATACAGTAAGGCAAGCAAGCCCCATGGCAAGCACAGGAGCCTGCGGATTAATAGCTAAACAGCAGTAACAGCTATAAATTCGATCTAGCACATTCCARTCGAATCTGTTGTCATCTCGAACCCTTTGTGCCCAAAAGGGGCGCCAGAAAGGACTGTCATGGTTTAACCCCAGCCGTCAACTAAGCCCCACACAGCCGCTCGCTCACTCCCCCCGGTGGGATGGGGGAGAGAATCGGAAGGGTGAAAGTGAGAAAACTCATGGGTTGAGATAAAGACGGTTTAATAGGGAAAGCAAAAGCCGCACACACAAGCAAAGCAAAACAAGGGATTCATTCACTCCTTCCCACAGGCAGGCAGGTGTTCGGCCATCTCCGGGAAAGCAGGGCTCCATCACACGTAACGGTGACTTGGGAAGACAAACTCCATCACTCCGAACGTCCCCCCCTTCCTTCTTCTTCCCCCAGCTTTATATGCTGAGCATGAAGTCATATGGTATGGAATACCCCATTGGTCAGTTGGGTTAGCTGTCCTGGCTGTGCTCCCTCCCAGCTTCTTGTGCACCTGGCAGAGCATGGGAAGCTGAGAAGTCCTTGACCACTGTAAACACTGCTTCGCAACAACTATAAACATCAGTGTGTTATCAACATTATTCTCATACTACATCCAAAACATAGCCCCACACTAGCTACTGTGAAGAAAATTAACTCTATTCCAGCCGAAACCAGGACAGTGCAATATGACTTGCAGGATCTCACGGAAGCACTTTCTCTTTTTTGAAAGTTGTTTTTTCCACCTGTTTTTCCCACAGTCTTTTTGAATTTCTGTTTCACTTTCAATTAACCTACTTTCTAGTTTCCCCCATCTAAATCTTTCCTCCAGACCTCACCTGCTGTGTTCTTCCTCTCTTTCCATTGCCCTCACTTCTCCTGCTGACATCTCAGCACACAGTATGGACTTCTCTCCCTAGCTAGGTTTTCATCTCATTTTTCTTCCTTCACACAGAAAACATCCCGTCCCCCAAAAATCATTCTTTCTAGGGCAAGAGAGCATTTCTTACCTTGATATATTCTCTTCCTCACTTTGATCAGTATCTGCTACTTTTTTTTCCATCTGGGCATCTCACCTACAAGCTTTGACTCTGTTCTTTGCTTTGAATCCTGCCAGCAGGTACCGGCTGGTGGGCGAGCCAGGGGTGTTTGGAAGGCCTGCAGGAACTCAGCAGGAACCTTTACACCACAGAGGACCACAGCAGGGTTCCTCCTCCCAGCGAGGAGGTGGTAGCTGCCAGCTGCCTCTTACTGGGTCCTTCTGCTGCCAGAGCCACAGGTGGTGAGCTGCTGGTTTTAGACTCAGTGCTTCACCTGGAGGTAGTTTAATCCAAAGACTCTCACTGATCTTTGAATTGAGGATCTCCTTGGTTCTCTCTCTTCCCGTTCCGAGTACTGGGATCACAGTCAGCTGTGAGTTAAACACTCAATTAACCTTGCAGGAATCTCTTGCTAGACTAAATCAGGTAACTGAAGCCAGTAATAAAAGTATCCTTTCCAATACTCACATTAAATTTTATATATAAAATTAATCGTCAAATCAAAGGCATCAATTACAGATTTTAAGAAAGTATCAAAATAATACAGATGTTACATTAGCTTGAAAAGGGCCCAGCAGTAACAACCGATCTGACAGGAATATAAATGTTGGCATTGGCGGAGGTAGTAAATTAACAGAGTCTGGGTGTTCACTCCTTACCCGCATAGCTGGTCCTTTCAACGTAGCAAGTTATATGCCACACTCAATCTGTGCTACTGTTCCTGACTGCCTCCTTGTCCTCCGAGGTTTGGGAACGGTCTGCAAGAGGACGTGCTCCCTGCAGGGACTGAGGCAAGGCTGGTTGGCCTCCTGTACCCCTGGTCCTCCTCCTTGCCTTTCTTAAACGTAAGTTTAATAATAACAACCTTTCCTCAGCCATCCACAACCTTCCCTAGTTGCCATGTTTCTTCATAGATGATAGACAACTGCTGCAATCACTTTGACTAACATTTTCTGCACCCTCCAGCAAATCCCATTGGGTCGAATACATCCATCTTCGTCACACAGTCCCCAGCCTGTGCTTCTGTGGCTGCCTCTCTCCCTCCAACCTCCAGTGGTACACAGGGGTGGCTGGGAAGAGGCAATACAGGCATTGGGAACTACGGTCTTTCCAGTATCATCTGCTGCTGGGTGTCTCTGCCAGCCATCAGCACACACAGATTTCTGAACACGGTTTGCAGAAAGCCTCACCCAGTTGGTGGGGTGGCCTGCAGAGACYCCACCACAGCAGCCCCTCCCAGAGCACGTTCCCTCCTCTGACTGGCACCTGGGACCTCCATGGGCTCATCACTGGCTTCATACTGGAACTCTGCACAGTGTGGGAGATGCACTTTCTTCTTTTTCATTATAACACGTTTCTTTCTGCAGTACAACTATTACAGCCCCTTAATGGAACTAATCAGTATTAAACCCAATTAACTTCTTCAATAATTTAGCCTTTTGCCATTTATTAACCTAACASTGGATTGCATATATTAATAATATTAAAGGTTACTTGGTGTAAAACCTATTCATATTGTTAAGTGTGCCCACAGTTAGAACATCATGTATGCTCCCTGGGCACGTCAGGTGAGCAGAACTCTCCATTGCAGTTCTTATGGCCCCAGAGCATCCAAAACACTGGGAACACAATTCCCTCAAAGTACCATGACATTTATTGGTTACTGGAGATCAACTTCTAAAACCATTCAACACACCTTTCCCATTCCTTCCCTGCTCTGCTACCCCAGTCAAGGGTTTCTTAAATGTTAATTAGAATGCTGATCTTCAGTTGCACAGGTGGAACATCTTCTCTGTCTGTGTGTTTTAACAGTTTTTCATCTACAGCAGAAAGAGGCTGGCACTCTAAAGTTGTTTACAAGACATCACTGTTTTTACACTGCTCCAGGGGCAAAATCATTGAACCCAAAGCACACAAAATCCAAGTGATAAAAAAGTACACCACAGAAGCTTCAGAAAGTATCAAGAAGTTGTAGTGTGCAGCAAAGATGCTATTCAAAAGCACACACCTCATTGCTGAAATCATGCATATGAGGCAGAGGCTTGGAAAATTATCAATATTTCTTTCCAAAAGCCATTACATAGTTGAAAATCAAAATATTAACATGGGAAAATTCTTTTCCCTAAGCCAAGCTCAAGGCATGTGAATCAACTACATTTCCAAAAGCCGTTACATAGTTGAAAATCAAAATATTAACATGGGAAAATTCTTTTCCCTAAGCCAAGCTCTAGGCATGTGAATCAACTACAAAGAGCTGTTTCATGTTTTAGGCAGGCGGTGGAGGGGTAGCTGAACACGTTCTCTTCTATCTGGTTTTACTCTTCTCTAATTAAACACTTCAGATGTGCACAGAGATGTCACTTTGCTCCCATGCCAAAGCAGGCTCTGTGTGGCTCTGGGGTATCTATATTATTATTCCAAGGCAGCATTCTCAAATCATAGTTTTCGGATGACTTTTTCCATTTCTTACAAAGACTTTCAGTCTCCCCAGAAATAAAAAATTTCCATGGAAACACACACCCATGAGATACATGTGACAGCTTCTGAGCTGGTATATAAGGCACATGGCTGCTGTAGCCCTTCTCTGCAGAACGGAATCGCTGGTTCAGTCATTACTGTTTTTTTTCTCCTTCCTATCATTTATGCTTCTAATGAATTTGGACTAATTACACAATTGGGTCAGCTTATATTCCAGCCTTCCACAGACATTATACTTAATAGCTACTAAAAAAAAAAAACTAAGACTTTTTTATTATAAACATTTTCTCAAGTTTGTTTTTTTAAGATCTGTAGTTRTGATTTTACTATGCTTGCTTCCTAGGGTAGATTTGTTCCTTTCATTTTGCTTTAAAGCTGTGAGATGACAGGATGTGTGGTTTGACGATGCAAATCCCCCTCTGCCTGCATTTTGATCTGACTGGCTGCAGCCTGTTACAGGATGGAGAAGCACACGCGTCGCCCGTGCAACCTTCCTCCTCGCTGCTGCTGTTCAGATCCAGTAGGTCTTGAAAAGCACAAGGAAAGAAAGTGAGAGAAGAGACAGGAATTGAGAGGGAAAGATGAGAAGAGAGAAACAGAAGAGCTTCAACCCAGAAGACCCTGTTTCTGCAAAAACATGCAACTGCTCTCACAGGCCTGACCTCACCCCATCTTTTTGAGCAAAAGCCCAGTTGACAGGACAGACTCAAACTTGTTGCAGTTAAACTGTTTCTTTCTCTGCGTTTTTAGGTTTTGTTTCCAAAATGAACACACTTAATTAGGAAGGGAAAAATAACCCAAAGACCTTCCACCATCTTCCTCCTACAGCGGGTATCCTGACAGCACGCCCCCAGCGCAGCAGCACCCCGGGGCGGAGGCCAGGCAGCCCTCCGTCTCCGCAGGCTTCCAGGGCACCTCCCCGCAAACTCTGCCATTGATTTTTCTCAACCTGCGATACGCTCACAACCTGAGGGGCTTTCGGAAGCAATGCAATGATATCCCCTCCCAAAAGGGATCTCSAAACCACAAATAGCAGCTCTGAAAAATACTTAGCCACTTCTGAGTCTAAAAAACAGTAACTCAGTGCAGCAAAAGTAAAACGTAGAGGGAAAGGTGTCACCTTCAGAAATCATACTTAGAGTTTTCCAACTATATCAGAAGAATAGGATTCTTTTTTAATAAATAAACTTTATAGGGCAATAAAAAAGAAAAAGCACCACCAGGCAAAGGAGTAGTTCCTAATTCAGATAAACATCATGTCGCATGTTGTAGCATTAAGTGTCCTGACATGTAAATAAATGCTGTACTAGAGTGAGTGTTTGAGGGGCAAGACACAGGATCCCTATTCTTCCTTTTTCTTTATAACGATCTCAGCATGAAATACTTTCCTCTGAACTATTTCTCTGTTTTGTCTCAACCTGGAAATGCTTTTCTTCTGGAGACAGAATAAACCTTCTATTAAATCTATATAATCCGACTGTGTAAGATTATATTACAAGTAACATCTTTTGTAAAGGTTACGTATGAAAGTGGGTTTTTTGATTAACCATGTTATAGGGTTCAGATGACCCTAAATTATTACTGTTGCATTTAAAGAGGACATTTAATATCTAAAGAAAAAAACTCTCTTGTTTTACTGATGAGTAACAACATTTTCTCATCTGTCRAGAAGTTGCTAAAGATGATGTAAATTTTTCATTGGGTGGAATAATGCAAGGTCACAGCCTTAATTAATTTTAAGGAAGAAAAGCCTAAATGTACCACCATAGGTACTCTAAAAAAAGCAGCAATGGTTTTCAACCAGTTAGTCATTACTATACAGAGAAATAAGACATTTAACTCAAGTTTCTGATGTGAAAATGTTTCTGGAACTTTTTTTTTTACCTATCTCATTTGAGAACTGAAAATAGATTCTATGAGGAAAAAATTTTGAATGACACATATTTTTTAAAAAGGCATAGGCTCATCTTTCATAGCCTCTGTGGTTACCAAAAACAAGTCTCACCAAGGAAATTCCTCCCAGAAGCATCAGAGGCTCACGCTGGGCCACAGGAGGCGGGAGGGGACTCACCTGCTGTCATTTCAGGACCCTTTCAAGGTTTTCTTCCCTCTGCCCTCCAGCCTCCCCCAGGCACAGCCAGGCAGCTCTGCCGGCCTCCGCGGGGGAGAACTGAGCCAAGCTTTGCACACTTCTTCCATAGGTCCTGCCAAGGGCAGCATTTTCCTGCTTTATATGCCATGGGTTGCAGCGTGCACCATGCTGGCAGGAGATGATACTATTCCCAGGTTCCCTGCCTGAGGCTACGGCACAGTCTCTACGGAGGCACTCACTTGTCACCTCTCCTCCACTACTGCCAGTCTCAAACCTGTCAGTCAAGCTGCCACTCAAACCCAGCAGGCCTCAAAAGTCAGCACGAGTCCACGCACGCAAAGCCACCCGAACCCAGTTAAAGTATCACATTGCCCTCTCACAACATTTGAAATCCTGGAAAAGACAAGGTCTGGGAAACACCATCCTCAGCTTGCAAAAAACATAGTTCCCTCCACTCTTTCCAGCAGTGTGCACAGTTAACGTGCTCCAAACATGCTTTGGACAGATGCAATATCTGCAGCAGTTAGGTTAGCTGCAAGTATGTATCYCACCAATCTAGGACATCCACACAGTGCAAGAGACGCTTTAGTCCATACAAAGCAGGGATGCACTACGATTCATTGCAGGCAGACCCCATCCCATGCACCATTATGTTCTAGACTATATTTCTTTCTGTCTCATAGGATGGGAAATCCATCTGATTTGGGGCCCTCCTCCAAGAGAGCAATTCTCTGCTGTGCCCTCTGAAGTCTGATACCTCCTCTCCATTTCTTTCCTCTGCGTTTCATTCCCAGCTAGCATAGGCAATTCCAGCGGAAGGAGTTTCTGAAGACTTTACCTTCTGCCCCTCTCAGCATACCATGAGGGAAGGCTGCCAGTCCCCCTGAGTGCTGAGGCTCTCACTTAGTGCCAACAAATACAAGAGATGAATGTCTACGTTACTATGGGGTATCGCAGACAGTGAGTGCTGAGACTGCTCTACCTTCACTACCCTAGAAATATCCCCCAGGGCAGAGACCATGGAGGTGCAACTTTCAGTTCCACAAATCGCCATGAAGTTGCCCATTTAGTTTTCTTCTTGGGATTAGAGCTGGAAAATAATGTGAGAGAAAAATTGCAGGTGTCAAAATTCTTCCTGCCTGCTCTCCATAACTTTATCGTTGCAGGAGATGCCCTGTTGAAATTATCCTGATATTGCTATGAAGGCAGAGCTGGAAAGCAGAGCACTCTGTGCCAAGAGCCGCTGAGTTTTGCAGGGGCACATCCTCAGGGAACTACACACAGGACACCTCTCCCTGCCATCAGCCTGCCTAAAGCAGGATGTGCAAACAAGGTTAACTGCCCTCCCTCTCCCTCTGAAAGAAGGTTTGCCAGTATAATCAATTAACCCTTTTCTAAAAGTAAAGAAACAACTCCTGCCTTACTGATAAGTAAAAAGTGGCGGTGCAAGTTTGTTAGCATTTAGAAGCAAACACAGGCAATCAAAGCAATTGGGGTTAGCGATGGGACTGACACCAAGAGCAGGGGCTGTGACAAGGCAAATGGGCAACTTTCCCACCAAGGGTCTAGCCAAGCTCTTGGAGGGGACACGTACAAACACACGTACAAACACACATACAGTAACTGCAAACCACCAAAGAGCGCACGTTCTCCATGCAGCTTATATTCACATTATAATGGAGTTTGCAAAATTCTTCCCTATTTTGAGGATTTTTAATAAAGAAGCAGAGCTGGTAGGACATACATGGAAGCACAGAGGTACACATCTTCGTTAACACCTCCAGGGGAGACAGGAGGAAGTTGAGTTCCGATAGGTAGGAGCAAAAGGCATAATATATGGGGGTTGCAAGTGATGGGACTGTTACTTCAACTTTCCTCTTTTTTGGCTATTGGATTTGGGGAAGGGAGAAGAAGTTAAATAAAAAAAAACCCACAACAAGAACAACGAAAAACCAACCCACAAACATTAACTTTGGTTTACAAAAAAGGTCGTACTTTCATGCTGTCAAACCCCTTCAGGTTTCTAATCCTGCCACTGATGTTAGAATCTGAAATGGCAGAGATGGATTCTTGGCTGGACTTTGGGAATCAAAACAGCTCTAGGAATTTACTGACATTACAGTTGGTGGAGTGAGCTAGCAGAGAGCGATGCCTGATGGCTGTCTGCGCCTCCTCTTCATTAGCAGCCATAGAAAGGGGTTTGCCCTAAGCAAAGGTGAGTGGCAGAGTCAAGCATTGACTTTGCTTAGGACAAACAGAATTTGTATTTCCCATGGGTGAGCAATAAAGGCCAGAGAGGTAGCTGAGTTAATCATGTCTGAAATTCAAATGACATACTCAATACTAGACTTAAATAACATTTTCAATTAACGTCTAAATATACAGTGGATTTTACAATGAAATTAAGTTACTGCAAAAACATATGTTACTGTCAGCTGAACTCTTTTTCTGTGCACAAATACATATGCAGTGTTATTGACGATACAGCACACTCACAGACTTGTGACTTGTTTTTCTGACTGCTGAACACCTCGCACACAGCTCCCGAGTGTGTGCTGTGCGCAGTGAGAGCATCTTGCGTGCAGACACAGGGAGGCCTCCGAGGAGGCTACAACAGCACACAGCTGAGAGCAGCGGATGTGCAGAAACCGGCTTGTGGGGCACAGGTGTTGAGAGAGGAGCACAAAGAGAAATATTGAACAAGCTCAAGCTGCCATTCACTGAATGCTGCCTTGTGGAAAAAATACTGTGTAATCATGTAACTGAAGGCTGTGTCATAATGCAGGCTCACAAGGGAGGGAAATAGCATTGCACAAACAATATTAATTCTGTCCTTCTACTTCAGAGCACTTGACATAGTGGAAAAAAAAAAGTGACTGATCACAGTGTATTGCATAAAATTTCCTCTTTTCCTAAAAGAGGAAAAAATCCCACTCTGTGTGACCCGAGGAGGATCTGCACACCACGGCACACATCTCTGTCGCTTGGGCTGAAGGTCAGACTACAGAAGCAGACATGAGAGGCAGGTACTTATCCCTCTGTGGACCGGCTGCTCTGAAGATAATATAATAGCAGGTTAAATGTGTTTGAATAGCTCCATTTTACATATGGAACAGGTATGGATCCAGGCACAGTGGATTTTTTCTAAGAGACAGAAGGGTATTCACACAGGTTATCGACTCCTCCTCGCAACCCGTGGTCAGAGCCTGGATCTGGAGGGAGATTCACACCAGCTAAATTGGGCTCCTGCTCTCAGTCCCTCTGCAGAGGGGCTGCTCATCCTCCACTCTCTTTACAGAGGCCCCTAGAGAGATGAGCCTCACCAGGCTGAAATTAGCCTTTGTGAATACCTTCCTGTATCTAAGCAGCACAGAGTCATACTGATCTCTGAATTTGCTACCAGCAGGGATTATTTTCATTGTATCGCGTTGGCAGGAAGCATGGTTTTATTGCTTTCATCAACCACTGGGAACACTCAGTCATAGCTCATCTCATCAGTTCTTTGCTATGGCAGGACCCCCAGACACAGGCAGCTCCTGGTCTTACCTCGTCGCAGCGTGTGGCACATAGACAGGCTACTCTTTTGTTGACCAAAATACTTCTGGTCTTCACTACCCACTTTTGACAATGAAAATTGTCTTCCTAGACATGACGATGCTCATATAATCCTCCAGTTTTGAGCTTGCCTCCTTTTAAGTTGCATGAAAAGGTGAAAGAGTTGCGTTCTTAGCCTGAAGGCCTCCAGAGATCAGAAACAGAGATTTTAATTATTTCTGCCTCAAAGAACATCCAAGGGATAGGAACCACCCTCTTGTCCAGTGCCCTACAGTGACTAATGAAAAGAAAAAGTAACACAAGCAGATGCTTGCGGAGATGTTTGTGTGAGGTTGGGTCTGTTCAGTGAATTAAGGCAGCCAGCCTGATATTTGCCTGTCATTCATTTCATGCACTTTGTATTCATGTGTTTGTTACAATCTTATCGGCAGGCTGATTTTTTTCCCCTCTTTGTTGGTCTGCTCCCCCCACTCCTCCAGCTTAGCCAGGCAGTACTGGAAATCAATAGTTACATCAGTATTAAACCTGGGTTAATAAGAGGACAACAGAAACTGCAGTCTTACTGTAAGTATTTGATACTTTCACGTCAGGAAGATTGAGCTGGTTTCCAAAAGAGACTCGGCTGGTTTAAGCTGCTCCTTTAAGGAGAGCCAAAGAATTTCATTTGGCAGTGAAAGGTATAAAATGCAATTCTGTTAGGAAAGTTAATGAGAGTTCACACACAATAACTCATTTGTATGGCCCCAAACAAGTCACAGAGATCAAAATATTTTTCGGTATACAGTGGAAACTATTAAAAATCCTATAGGCTTCCCACAACAACAGCTTCTAAAAATTCAAAGAGGTACCACACTACAGGCAGCAGAATCCATATTTCAAACACAAATATTCTAGTCCTGTATTGCTCGTAGGAAAGGCAGTACGGTTTATTATGCAGCAGACCCAACATGCAATGGAGTTTCAAAGAAGAAAAAGTAACAGTCCCTTCCTCCTGGCTCAGCAGCCATAGCAAAGAAAAAATATTAAACCCTGTGAGAGGCTCCACGGACTGTCTTTTAAGGGCCAGCACTGGGCATAGCTGCCTGGGGTTTGGGGCTTCAAGAGTTTAAGATCATCCTCTACCCTCACAGATGCCACAGGAAACAGGAGAGTTGCTGTCAGCAGATGACTGGCTGGTGGTATTTGTACAGAGAACTGACAGGAGCATTTCTGGTGGGCGATGCCTTATCACTCATCTGAGGTTTCCMCACACAGAGAGAAATAGGTTAACTACCTAAGAGGACACTGAGAGAATCCAAATATACCCTGGATTTTTAATAAAAGAGAAAACATTCCTTAAATAAAAAAAATTAAATGACACTGAAGCAGTGCCATGCCTGTGTAGATGAAGTCAATCATTAATATTGAACAAACAGCTGGAAGGCTGTTTAACTTAGCTGTGCTATGAAATAATCAAATACATAACCTTTACCCAATTGCTTTCTGCAGGTTCCAGCTCCTAGCAATTTTTGACAAGTGAAGCTGACAGGGAGCCTTACACCAGACTCTGGATCTGTAGCTCCACAAAGCACCTTCCCCGTCACCTTGCCAAATAAGATCTTGGTGTGTCTGCAGTGAACAGCCCCTTCTGACAGATACGGCTGTAGAGTTTTTCTGTTACTATGTGCCTCAGCCACAACTATCAACACAAATTATGACAGCATTAATCTTCCTCTCTTGCTTAAAGTATGATTTGTCTCGGAAATGAAAGGGCAAAGATGACAACCCCAGATACCAGAGCTGATTATTCATAGCCCCTCACAGACCCTTAGTTACTAGAACTGCATGAACAAGCATAAGGAAAGGTAGGTTGGATTGGAAAAGAAGGAAGGAATTTGCTTTTGCTCTTTTAAATTCACCTGTCATCGTTACTACATGAATAAATAACAGATGTAAAAATTACCTTTGGGGATTTTCTAGCACAATTTAATCTGTCACTCTAAGGAAGTGCACAGTTCTCTCCTGAAGCTCACTTTATTTACTCATATTCTATGACTGTTACAAAGAGGGACCATTCAGTGGCATGTCGTCTCATGGCATAACTTACCTCAATTATTACTGCATACATTTAATGGCTTGTTTCTTTCCTTAATTTCACATTAACAGTTGCCCAAGCTCTTCCATTCAGGAAGTAATTTTTAACATCAGAATTTTCTGAGATCAAGACTTCCTTACAGGTAAAACTGTTACATTGCCTGTTTACCAAAAAAAAAAATCAGCAAAAATTGATGTTGGAACATGAAGAACATTACATAAGCTGAAAGCTTGGCATCTTATTACTGAGAAAACCTAAGAAAATCTAGAAACAAGGCTGAGAAGAAAACAGGCAGTGAACACCAAGCTAACAGGTACAAAGCATGCTTGTACACAAAACTGTACAACATACAACTATACTTATTTTATCAGACTGGTTAAATAACCCCATGATTACTGGCAAATGAAAGATTTCTAGCATTGCAGTCTGCTGCAGTACAACATATTTTCTCTCGTTTCTCCTCTTGCAATTCCCTCAGCAACAATGAAGCAGCACAAACCTATAAATTTTGTCTGACTTTGCATGCATGCACACATCCCCATACCCCCCACCATAGCCAGCATTTCCAAAAGGGAATGAGCAATGGATTTTGTTTGAGAGACCAAGTCACATTACATAAAGAAAGATAAGACAGATAAATCTAAAAGTCTCATGTTCGGCATGTGAGAAAGACCAGCTAAAAGGAAAAAATAAGCTCTAGTTGCACGAAGGCTTCCAACAGGCTGTGTTCAGGAGCACACATATAGGTAACCCAGTGACACAGGCAGGCCTGTGTCTCCTCATGTCCCCAGGGTGGCCTGGCTGCATGCAAAGGAACGAATGAATCTTGCCTTACCTACAAATCATCAACCTGTTTCCCTTASAGAAGAGCAAAATGATGATGAAAAATCAGGTAGTTTATCCCCTGTCAGCTGCACCAATTGGTTCATTAGCAGCACTTGCTCCTGGGAAGCCAGAACTCCTTCTGCAATGTGCATTCACAGAGTTTTTAATCAAAACTTATCCCTCCCCCCAAGCTAGCTAGCTGACAAAGAGTGGGGGAAAAAAGTCTTCATGAAACACAAAAGCAGCTCACCAGAACCTTTCTTTTAGAAGAAAAAACTGCTGAAGTCCATTCAGAAGGCAGGATCCACTTCTCCGAAACAGTGACCATCGGAGGCAAGTGCACAGTTAATTATTCAGCAACAAAGGCTTGAGATAAAACCTCATCTCCAGATGGATGCAGCTCCTAGCATGCTGTTCATCAAATGTACAGCTCATCTGACCTCAATTACTACGGCCCTCTTACAAATTACTTCTGAGAACTATTCCAAAGTTTTGGTGGAGCTGTGAACAAAGGGTTGTAATAATAAAAGTTCAGATTTATATAATCCTCTGCATAGCCAAAGTGACCTTACAAAGTCAGGAAAACCATTTTGGAATATACCCGAATGTTCATACAAAGGTTCGAGCATCTCTGCAACTCCTGTGTCAACACAAGCAGTTCTGCTATTTGTTCGTGGCAATTGCATGTGCAAATAATTAGAAAAAAAATACTTGATATGACTTGTGATGCAAGTAAACACGTTAACATTTTTCTTCAGAAAAATCTGATCCACTATGGCTGTATCTTTTGTCTTACATATGAGCTTTTTAATAAATGAATGTTAAAATACATAAACAGATAATCTCTTGCTGAAACACAGCCATCTTACATAACTTGCACAAAGAGACTGAAAAACAGTTTGGTCACCTAACACCTGTAACGCTACCATACCAGCAATTCAATATCATTTTCCCACCTGCCAACTTGCATCATCTATTTTCACCATCCTGAGCATCCAAAAAACAGTCTAATAGGCAAAATGCAACACTGGCAGGTTTGATTCTGATACAGGAATGAGAGCCCCACTTTACTGCCTCTAAGTAGCATCAAAACTGGTAATCTCACAATACGTATTTAAATTTTCCCCCATAATAAGCAGCAAAGTGGTGTTCCCATCATCCAGGACCCAGGTACAAAGCAAAGGAAAGCCATTAAATTCATTCCCAGCCTATCCATTAACATTCCTCCTTGCCAGGCTGCAAGAGCCCTGCAGAAAGGACCATCCGCAGGAGGTGACATTAGCCCAAGAGTTTGAGAAGTTCCTCGCTGCCGTCAGCTTGCTGGAGTAGAAAACCAACATGCTCCTCCTTGCTCCATTCTGGTGGGATTCACAGCTCCAGCTCAGAGCACCTCTGACCTTGCAGGGTAAGGGATAAACCAGCCAGCAGGCACCACTGCCATGGAGGCGATAGCACAGCAGCCATGCAGACAAGTACTGGCTCTGCACAGAACTTCAGCAATCATTTGTAAGTTAATGAAAGAGAGTGCGATACCATTACTGCAAGAGACGTGAGCGAGTGATGTGAGGCTGCATTCATTGGGCTAAGACATCTTTTCTAGCCCTAAGACATAATAAAACTTTTTGTGCGTTACTGCTACAGAAAAAGATACGATAAGGGTGATGCTGTTCTGTCCATTAAGCTATCAGGAAGGGGGGGGGGGGGGGGGGAAAGGAGTGGAAAAAAAATATAGACGAAAGCCCATCTTCAAGAAGCTTGGAGCAGAAATGCTGAAGTACTGCTGGAAAGGTACGGCGCTGCCAGGATAAAATTGATACTCACCAGAACATTGTGTGTCACGGGCTGCCCGGACACTAACTCACTGGCCAGAGGCTCATGAACACAGCCCCTGCTCATGCCTTCCGTCTGCGAGTTCAGCTGGCTCCTGTGCTACTACTGAACGCTTTGGAGGAAGCCTATTTTGCAACATGCTGGTAAAGCGCAGATTTCTGTTATTTATCACATGTGCAGCATACTTGGTCATTTGACACAGATAATGCTGCTTCTGCCCCATCAGAAAACAAGTTTAGTGCATTTTCTGAAATCTGCTTTCAGTTGTAATGGTGAAACAAAAGACCCATTAACTTCCATAGCAGAAACTCAGGTTTACCCGCTTATTCAGCCAACCTTCGGAGAAGATTCCTTAAGTATGTGAACTCTCAAGTTTCAACAGATCCTGGGAGACCAGCACATTTTTTAATCTAAACCACATGAAATTCGCAATTTAAAATAATTGGTTCAATTCCGCAGTTTCAGCTAAGCTCTGTTTTGAAGTTTAGATGAAATCTCAAACCAACACTTAGTGGCTGTCCTGGTTTCGTCTGGGATAGAGTTAATTTTCTTCACAGTAGCTGGTATAGTGCTGTGTTTTGGATTTAGTAGGAGAAGAATGTCGATAACACACTGATCTTTTAGTTGTTGCTACGTAGTTTTTACACTGGTCAAGGACTTTTCAGCTTCCCATGCTCTGCCAGGTGCACAAGAAGCTGGGAGGGAGCACAGCCAGGACAGCTGACCCAAACTGACCAATGGGGTATTCCATACCATGTGACGTCATGCTCAGTATATAAAGCTGGGGGAAGAAAGAGGAAGGGGGGGGCGTTCAGAGTGATGGCGTTTGTCTTCCCAAGTCACCGTTACGCGTGATGGAGCCCTGCTTTCCTGGCGATGGCTGAACACCTGCCTGCCSATGGGAAGGAGTGAATGAATCCCTTGTTTTGCTTTGCTTGCGTGCGCGGCTTTTGCTTTCCCTATTAAACTGTCTTTATCTCAACCCACGAGTTTTCTCACTTCTACCCTTCCGATTCTCTCCCCCATCCCACCGGGTGGGTGAGCCGGCAGTGTGCCCAGGT
>JAYKAV010001820.1:1004760-1120851 GCA_035582835.1 Phoebastria nigripes
GGCTGAGGGAACTGGGACTGTTTAGCCTGGAGAAGAGGAGGCTCAGGGGAGACCTTATTGCGCTCTACAAGTACCTGAAAGGAGGTTGCAGCGAGGTGGGTGTTAGTCTCTTCTCCCAAGTAACTAGCGATAGGATGAGAGGAAATAGCCTCAAGTTGTGCCAGGGGAGGTTTAGATCAGACATTAGGAAAAATTCCTTTACTGAAAGAGTGGTTAAGCATTGGAACAGGCTGCCCAGGGAAGTGGTGGAGTCACCATCCCTGGAGGTATTTAAAAGACGTGTAGATGAGGCGCTTAGGGACATGGTTTAGTGGACATGGTGGTGTTGGGTTGACGGTTGGACTCGATGATCTTAGAGGTCTTTTCCAACCTGAATGATTCTGTGATTCTATAGCCAGGACAGCTGACCCAACTGGCCAAAGGGGTATTCCATACCATATGACGTCACGCTCAGTACATAAACTGGGGGTTGGTGGAGGAGGGGGATCGCTTCTTGGGCATCRGTTAGTGGGTCGTGAGCAATTGCATTGTGCATCACTCATTTGTGTATTCTACCATTATTATTATTATTATTATTACTACTTCCCCTTCCTTTTCTCTTCTATTAAACTGTCTTTATCTCAATCCACGAATTTTACTTWTTTTTTTTTTTTCCCCGATTCTCTCCCCCATCCCACTGAGGTGGGAGGGAATAAGCGAGCGGCTCTGTGGTGTTTGGCTGCCTGCCGGGTTAAACCACAACAGTGACTTAAGCCACAGAAAGAAAAAATGAGTGTTTTGGGGGCAGTTCCCATTGTCATCAAGAATTGCTGGTTTGGCACAGGACCCAAGGTCTCACTGTACTTGCTAAAGGGAACTTGTATTACTGTCTAGATTTTGGATATGTTTTGATACTCATCACTTCTGACACCTATTATCATCCTCCTCATCACATCACTAAGATGGTGAGCATGAGCTGCTTCACATGGTACACCATAGCAGGGACTCACTGATAGGGATAGGGACCACACGGGGACAAGAAAATTGTTTTTCTTCTCAGATGTCTCCCTGATACGTACACCCCGGGGGACTGAAAATTGCTACATTGTCCAGGTGTGAAGCAAAGACAGGGAAAGAGAGATGAGGATATCATAGAGATTAAAAAGCAGATGAGGAAGCAAAAAGCAACAATCCAAGATGTACTATGCAAATCTGAAAAGTTTATTTGAGAAAGTGTATCTCACTTTTCATACTAGTGTTGAAACAAGCTGGATTGACTCTCTAAAAACTGCTTGTCATTATACTGATGCTATTTTCCATCCCAAAAGACAGATTGTTCAGGCCTGGTCTATGTCAAAAAGCATGATTATACAAGGAATGTAATCTTTCTTTTTTAAAGCTAACATAGTTAAATCAGCAGTGAGTACCAGCTATCCTAGCGTAAGTGTGACATAGAGCAGTTGAGCTCAATAGTCTCTTGCATGAGAACAGATGTAAGTCCAGAAACATGGCTATGCTGATACAATTGTATCCACCACGGAGGTATTTTACTGCCTTA
Organism: Phoebastria nigripes; assembly: GCA_035582835.1. Taxonomy (NCBI): domain Eukaryota; kingdom Metazoa; phylum Chordata; class Aves; order Procellariiformes; family Diomedeidae; genus Phoebastria; species Phoebastria nigripes. The sequence goes on from JAYKAV010001820.1 coordinate 1,006,298, forward strand.
CACTGRAAGAGAGTTAAAGCAGCACAATTCTGATGCATCCAGGTCAGGTTGTGCTGGCAAGGGAGAAGCAGGAGCAATAACTGAGGTTTGGGAAGGCATACATTAACACTTTAAAGCTTAACTGCTATCTTCGGTAGTATCAGCAGCCCTTTAAACATCCACAGAAAAGCTGGTCAAAAACTTAGTCGTCTTCAAAACGTGTCTGGTGGCGTGACCTCATCCAGCTGCCACCAACYGCTTCTGAACTGAAGAATTCTTACCACCAAACAGGTTTTCACTTCAGTTATGAAGTGAAGGAAATGCAACCAAAGATTTACGGAAACAAATTTAATTGTCTAGGCCAAGCTATCATACATCTTTATGGAGCAGACGTGGCATCTGAAACCTAGCATTTCCAGCACCACAGACTAGAACTGGGCATGGCAGCAACTACAAAACAAACTGCAATTTCTACCAGTAAACCAGGTCTTTGGGTTTTCCCAGGTCTCCTCCCTGCATTTACTGACCAGAGCAGGTGCTTTGACAAGTCCCTAGCACACTGGCAAGAGACAGGCAGGATCCAACACCTTTAAGGCAAACTGGAAAATACATCTTTTTTAATTATTATCTACTCTGTAGATCTCTGGCATATGAAAAGCAACTCAGCTGCCACCCACTACAGCCATGGTCCCASCACCTTCTACTGCCGTTGATTACGCACCAGCAGGTATGTTCATTCAACAGTCTTTCTGACCCTGTGGCTCTTTGCATAGAGGTCTTGACCATTCAGTGCACAGAGTGGTTCAAACTTTTTGGCAGCAGCCATGGACAGAACCTGCATTTCATTCCCTACACCTTGCCCTCAAGCTTCATTTTCCCCCCATTTCCTTGCAACAAGTTAATATCACCACCTTTTTCACACCCACCGTCACACACACACACACACACACACCCCGCCTCTTACTTGTGAGGAGCAATGAAAAAACACTTGGCTATTACAGCCTTTTATTAATGCCATACTCAGCAAAACTGCAGGGAGATTGCTGACAGCTTTCACCTGTCAGCACAGACGCATTGGGCAGCCATGCCAGCCCTGTGCAGTCTGATAGTCCCATCTGTCCCTGCTGCGGGGCTGCCTCGCAGCACGCCAGCCAGGTGCCAGTTTTCACTATTCATCCAGCTGTAACCAGGCTAGGCTGGCAGCCCTCTGCTGTTTGCACATTTGCACATCTCCCTTCCTTTTATTTATTTTTTTTAGGAACACACAGTGGGGTAGATCTCTCTGAGATGAGTCAGAAACAGAAAAACTTGCAAGACAACACGCAAGATTCCTCCTGTGATTCCACTGATGTGAAATGGTGCAACTTTCCTCTGTGAGATCTAACCATGTATTCAAGTCGAAGCTCAGAAAATAACTCACCACAGCTGCACAAGAAAACAGCACGCAACCCTTTAATACCTGCCTCAACAGGAAGACAGATGAGAGAACATTACTGCTTACATAGTCACAATGAGAGATAGGTCCTCCCGGTCTGAAGGAGCTGTGACACAAAACACAACCAAAAAGCACATTTGGGGAGAAAAATGAAAATGCAGAAAACTAAGACATTTTATGAAATCCTCTTAGGTTGCTGGGATATTCTGAATGAAAAATAATTCTAAGATGTAAAGATTGCTTCTGTATATTCTAGTGAAATATCCATACTTTTTTCCCTGCAACTACTGTTTCCATATTTCCTTGTATTTTAATCAAGGCATAGGAAAAAACGATTTAGAACACCAGAACTCCAAAGACAGCAGCACAAACCCAAGACAGCATCCCTCGCTATTTCCAACTTTTCCCCCCATGCTTTCAGAAGTGCCACTCCATCGGAAAATCAGTTATTCCCCAGCCCTGACCCAGAGACAGCTGCTTTGGGTGAGGCACGTAGTGCATTCCCTGCTTTCAGTTGTCACAGGAGCCCTCGGAGAATCAAAGGCTGCACATTAGAGAGTGGGGCTTCTAGGAACACATCACCATAGCTGGCTTGACTGAAAAACGTAAGCTGCCAACAAATAACTGCCTCAATGTTTTGTATTTTAGCTATCACACATACTATATACAGCAAGTAGGAAAGCTGCATCAGGTTATAGATTTAACCTTAGGGAGAGAAAAAAAATACCCCAAACCAAAACTGTTTCCAGCCTGTGACTTTTGATTAGTCAGTTCTCCTGGCTGTTGTATGTTGGTGTAACACCATCGGTTTCAAAGCTGATCTCTTCCAGTTAAGAATATGACCCTATGATCTGAGAATGACGACCCACCATCTGCTAAATTTCTGTATTTCTACCTATAAATATACTGAAAATAGCAGTATTTTCCAGTCGGTAGGGTACTGACAATGGACTGGTATTTGCCAGCATGCCATGACAAGAGCTCAGAAACAAGTATCTCCGCTTACTTTTCCCACCACCAGACTAACAGGTACCTGCCATGTCAGGCTTCCTCCCTGCCTCAACTACTGACCTGTGCTGAATCACCACTACTGCTCACCACCACTTCTTCCCCCATTTCTTGATACATTCACCATTGACAATTGTCCCAAAGAGCCTGAGAATCTATTTCTCAACCTGATGAGGGAGCACAGCATACTCTGCTTCCTAGAATGTACTCCGACCCTAACCCAGGGGGCTTAACTGTGCACAGGGGCTCGGGGACCACTCACCCCGTGATTTCCAGACCAAGCCAGATGACGAAGGAGGGTGGCAGCTTCGGTGATGAGAACATCCATCCCCACAGCTCATATATTTATCACTGTCATCAATACTTTCCCCCTTACACTTAGCTGGTAATAAATTTTTATTTAAGACTTCGACACCTTACACCGCAAACTTGTTCCTTCATGCACCCATCACATTTTATTTCATAACAAGGTACTGATTTTCATGGCATCTTTGTCAAAGTCTGTCCTGTGTGCTACCTGAGCCGTACAGCAAGCACTCTGCGGGGGGACACTTCACCTCTTGGAAGGTGCTGGGTTTCACATCTCAACCACAGCAACAGCTATAAACATCATCTATATAAACATCAGGTCCTTTATTTTAGGAGATTTAGAAGCAAGTTACATCATAATCTTATTGCTGCAGAAAGCTTACAGAGTAGGAAGGACAGGACTGAACCAGATCTCAATAAGTAAGCAACATCTAAAAAAAAAAAAAAAAAAATCAAGACTGCTGAGTGGCATTTTATTTCTGTTCTATGTCCTTGTCAAGATAATTTACTGAGTTATTTAAAATAGTTCACCATCAAATTCTGCATTAATCTCCTAACCTTGCTGTTCTCCAAAAGATTATAAAATTCATTATTATGGCTATTGAAACCAATCCTGTAGATGCAGAATTTCAAAAAGCCTGGATAATTGTATAACTGTGAGCATAACTAGTTATGCAAGATGAAGTAATGAGGTCAAAGTATCGTGCTTCAAGGCATACATTAGAGGGGCCAGGAAGGAATTACACTCTGTGTACAGCTTTGCAAACCTGGCTACACATTTTTCTCTGAGACAGAAGATACTGTCTTCTGTAGGAGAAAAGATGGGAGTTTGCTGCTCCTACACATTATTCTTTTGAGTCAACTAACCACTAAATCCCATTGGGTTTAGGAGGCAACACACAGGAAGGACAAGAGATCCCCAGCTGGGTGAGCTCCTTGTTAAGGAAAAACTGAATTACAGAAATATATTTAATTCTACTTTAATTTTTTTTTTTTTTTTTCAGCCAGCTGCTGTAAGTCATCCCACTAAGGATTGCTAGATACCATCTAAGGTTTTCTTTAAATTTCCTTAAAGTACATCCCACCGAGCGTGGCTGTGCTCACGCTGACACTTTTCAGCTCTGTGATTGGGAATGGTAAAATAACAAGTACGAACCAAGTGCCTTGGCCACGCAGCGCTGCCACAGGGCTGGGGCTCAGCACTGGGGAAGTGTCCTGCTGGACTGCTTCTTGCACATGGGGGACTACAGCCGTGTCCAGGGGCAGCATGCTTATTTTTAGATATACTTTTGTATAAAAATATATGTATAATACACACGCTTCCATGTAATTTGCCTTTTTTGTCCCCAGCTGTAACTATGACCTTATAATATCCTTGGCTGAGAATGTTTTTGTCAGGACATGATATTTTTGTGAATACTTTTAAGGCTTCAAATAGACCTGATACCTTGTCAAAGATATCTTTCTTGGAGCAAACACTTACATAAGAAATTATTTTAACACAGATAACGAATGACAGAGATGACAGCAAACCAAACCACGTATTTATCTGCAGACTCACTAGCCCAGCCAGTCTACCTGGCATGGGGGGTATAAGTCAGCTCCGGTTCTTGCAAGCGCTACCTAAACTTGAAGGATTTCTGAAATAATCACAGCAGCCATGTAGCAGCCCTATCCCRCTGCGTGAGCACAGATTTAAAAATGATAAAGGCTTTCCATGAAAGACTATTAAAACAGCCTTTGTTACAAAAGTAAAATCGCCTAACAATCGGGTATCTGTTGTAGAACAAAATTATTTGTCTCTCTCTTTCTTCCACTGAGGAAAAAGCAAGCATGCAAACAAGGCAAAAACAGGTAGGAAAGAGGAAAAACACACAAAAAAATGTCAAACGTCAGATACTTAAGTTTGGTCAGACACGGACCTTCTTCGTGAAAGATAGTACTAGCTTTGAAAAATGCATTTGAGGGGAGAGAGGAAGGAGGGAGAAGCAGCAGTATTTTCTGACCTGTTCCGTAAAAATAGGAAATATTTTTATATTTCCGCATACAGGAAAGCCCCTCCAGCTCGCAGTGCTGCTGCTCCCCTGGGACTAGACCCCCCCATATCAAAATATGCTAAACTAGAGTCCTTCCTCAGCGCAACATTCATGCAAAGGTGCAAAACCCTTTGTACAGCTACGGAGCGCAAGTATGAGACTTAAGCTTAGTCTTGAACACAAACCTGCATCCTTACTCCCCTGTTTCCCTGTGACAGGCAGCAGAAGGGGCCAGCACTGCACACCGACCAAAATCAAAGTCTGCTTTCGTGTCACTCAGGTTTGTGAGAGATTAACCTCATCCCAACTGGTATTATTTATATTCTGCCAGCAAAAACTCAGACCTGCCATTACAAAGTTATCATTTTTAGTTTGGTTGTTTTCTTCCCCTCTCCCTCAGCCCTGAGTCAGTGTCTTTCCCTTTTTAAGCGTTTCCTCCGGTTGCAGTGACAGGAGGAGGTGGCACTTGGTACGGAACAGGAACCAGCTCTGCTGCGCTGCTCCCAGAAGCGGCTCTCTGCTGTGCCATGTCAAATTAGGAGAAAACTGTTATCAGCGCTGAGTTCCAGGTGCTCAGGAATGCCCCTCGCCACCACCACCCACGGAGCTCGTGGGAACCAGAGCTCAGGGGCAGGTGATGCACAAAGCAAAACATATATTTATGAACTTTAATGCTTCAGCAATATGCTGGCAAAAGCCTCTTCTTTTCCAGTCCAGTTAGTGGTTATAACACTAATGTCCAACCAACTGCTCCTTATTTGCCTTGCTTCCTAGGAAACCAGCAGTTCTCCCAGGATGGCTGGGGCATTGCAYACTGCCGCAGCGGGCTCCAAGCGATGGCGGGTTGCCAGGGAACCCATCTAACGTGGCACTCGTATCCCACCAGCACGCACCCCTTTTCTCTGCACTTTATGAACCTGCTCAAAGGAAACAGAAGGGCCTCAAAGGTGGTTTCCAACCTTGCCATGAGAAAAGGCGACCTCACCTTCAAATCTCTTACAGGGGAATGAAAAGAGGCCAACCCTGCACATGCATATACCAATGCTCTTCAATAAGATGCACACAGAATAAAGATATATAATTATATTAAACCAAGCAGAAAACACCACAAAAGTTGGTTTCCCTATCTATCTATATAATGTTATGTAGATAGACTAATAGTTCTGTAATATTATATACACAAAAGTATTATGACCAAAATTCTCCAAGGTCGGCCCTCCTGGGCACCTACAGGCGCTTTTATTCCAGCCTACACCGGCTTTGCTCGGTGTATGTGGCAGCACCACTCACTGTTTTGTTTCAGAGAACGTGGACTGAGTGTTCATGTGGATTGTGGGTTGTCCATAAACTCATCTCAAGCAAGGCAAGCACTTGACATCATTATGGCAGACAGCAATATTTTATGTTAATATGTTTTAGTAACAGAAACATGAGTTTTTAACACTTACTGGGCAGAAGGAAAAAGAACACATGGTTCCTGCCCTGACAAAAGGGTAAGTCACGCTAGACATGAGGTGGCTTCACAGCCAGATCCCAGTTACTGAAGACTAAATGCCTCCAGATACCATCACTGTGGGAGGATCCCTCACGCTTACCATGTGGCTCACCGTTTATAGCCCCAGTGCAGCCTCTCGCCTGTGGTGCCTTTGCTTACCTGCACGGAAAATGTTGCTTGGGGAGGTCTTTCCCTAACTGTTGTTTGTCAAGTGATCTGCACTAATTTAATCTAATTACCCATTCTGCTTCAAATCTGAGTACAAAATACAATGCAATATCATGATGGGCCTAGACTATGAGCATATCAGTCTTTGTATTAAATAACAGTAACGTTAAGGTAAAGAAAAAGTTTTAAATGCAGTCTTAAATGCTTTATTTTTAAGAGATGGTATTTCAACAGTTTTTCACTATCTTTTAGAAACATCATTAAAAAACAATTTCACTTTTTTCTTGCCAATTTGGAACTTCAGAGAGAATATAACAGCAGCAGTGAAATAAAGATTTTGATACCAGTAAGAGTTTTGCGTTCATGGATGTATAATTTAAGCTGCCAGACTTCTGGAACATTTATGATACAAAACGTAGTCAGTCAGTAATAATCGTGTCCCTCAAGACATTTACTAATTTGTTTTATTGCCTTTTTATTTTTGTCCCCTTTCATTTTCTGAAATATAATCATAGTTCAGTGACTTCATCTGCAAGGAATCCAGCAACAAAGCTTTTGCTGTAATGACATACAACAAATGAATCACAATTCCTTAATCACCCTGTTCCCTTTATTGTTGCCTCATTTGAATTCATCGGTTCCCAAAAAAATTCAATTATATTTGCAATTTCTTCACAAAAATTACACAGATAAAGAACTGAAAACATAATGGTCCCTACACTTTCTGAAAAATAAAGCAAAAATTAAAAATAATCATAAGTAACTGCAAAAATATAGAGTATGTTTTCAGACATCAAAGCTTTCTGCATTCTCAGAGGAAGAAGAAATAGCACTGAGGAGCTACATTTTTTTCTGCCACGTGATGCTACACGGTGCACAAAAGCAACCTTCCCCACTGGAATAAGACCAAAGGTGCCGTTACAAAAGAATCATGAGATGAAATTGGAATTACAGTAGTTTTTTTTTATTCCCATTGAAGTCTTGATAATGGCTAACAATATACTCCATCGCAAGAGGAATCAACACCCTGGATGTAGAACTGCCGCACGAACAGCCAGAGACGCGCAGCTGCAGGGCCTCATTATTGGCTGAAGAATCATCTTGAAAGTAATTTCTTAGTATTTGCATGGAAGGGAACATTTGTACAGGCATTTTTATTTTTTTTCTTATTGTCTCTTGCTCTCACGATGATGAAAACAGTAAAGAAATTCCCCTGTGCTATACCTCAGAAACTGCCTTTTCTTTTGAAGGACATGTTCCTGCCTGATAGCTTTGATCTTGCTTGTGAATCTTTTTGGTTCAGAGCATGTCCCACGCCTTGTTTACTTTGGTATTCTCATGAGATCCCAAGATAAAAGGCCAGCTTCTGTCATACCCTCCAAAAGACTTTCTGCAAGCCTCAAGAGACAGTTTTTAAGCATTTCTGATGGATCTAGTATCCCAGGGCCTTTCAGGAGTGAGCAGAGATCCAGCCCCCTGCCCCATCCCAAAACAAATCATTCAAAAGAGGGGCTGAACAGGCTCAGCACAACCCGCAAAGCCTGTGAAAGGTTTGAGGAGCGAGAGCCTTGTTCTAGAGCACAAGCAAATGCCACATAGCAAACTCCCTCAATCCACTCAAAAGATAAGAAGAGACACACTGGTATGTACCTGTTCTTCCTTTGAGATAATTATCTTCAATTTCAACCAGTCCATTTTCATATTTCGGGTTTCCAGTCCACATCCCCAAAAGTAATTTGCACATAAAAACTGGGCAAACAGATGTTGCTCCATGTGATCAGAGCACACAAATGCTGTTTGTGCATATAAATTACATAAATTACATTTTCCTATCCCCAGAAAATTGACACACTAAAAGGAAAATTATTCCTCTCTAGGCAAGTCAAGAGACATCAGGAATAAATATTTACGCAAGCAACTAACTTTAAAAKCAAGGGGATCTTACCAAGTTTATCACATTAAAAAGAATCCTTACCGGAATTAGGACCTTTGTACTTAAATTGGATGCTAATATTCAGTTCCTACATTGAGACCACTTGAAAATTTGGCTAAGGAGCTAAGGCCATATCCTGATCTTAACTGATGCTCCTGTAAATCCACCAACACCAAAGGAGTTAGTCTAGATTTTCACCCAAGGAATAGTAATTTTGACCCATACTTGTGTCAGTTTTTTTGGAAGATAGGCCTTGGAGAGGTCATCTCTCTCTCTCATTTAATTATCTATTTCATTTTTAGGGGAACAGTGTAAAATCCCACCAGTCCAAATTGCAGGGTATTGTATTCCTGTTGGGAGAAAAAAAGACTTTACACACATTGATATAATTATTTCCCATAAGCTCTATGCAAATCCGAAGCTTTCATTTATGGAAGGTGAGGAAATCCTGCACTTCCAAAGCAACCACCTCAGATTTAATTTTGCAGAAGCAATTAGTTTTAAACTCGAGAACAAGAGAATTTAATTCTTCTCCTAAGAGACAGTAATGCTCTTTTAAATATATGCACAGGCATTTAGATATTATATGTGCACTGGAATAACAGTAACTAATGAATAATAATTTGCAGTTTGCTCTCATTTTTCCCGTGGTTTTGGCTTTCAGCCCCTTGGGGTCAGACTGCACTCCCAAGGCCAGAGGAAAAGTAGCAGAAACTGTGCTGTGCTGAAACTACGAATGCTGCCCAGTTTCTCATTCTACAAACCCATCAATATGCCCAGCTCCTGCAGCTTCACACAGAACCGAAATTCAAAGCTAGAAACCAAACATTGGGAGACTTTTGCTCAAAACTCTCAGATTTATAACTAAGCCTTTTTAACATTCAAGTTCCTGGTAAGAAGAGGTATGATAATACACAAACTTCCAAGCAAATGTCAAGTTGGCAGAATTTAAAGAGGAGCAAGAAGGATCTGGGAGAACCAGACCCGCTGCCCAAGAAGCTTTAAACTGATGGCAAAAGTAGCTTAAAACCTACTGAAGAAGTGCAGTAGGAGCCAGTGCCAGGCCTATGCAGCAGCAGTGACTTTGGGTGCACCTGCCTTCAAAAATTATACGAGGACTGCCAGCCCAGTAGGCTAACCCCTTCTTGAATAATAATTATTTAACCCATTCTGGGCAAAGTGAAATGATTTGCTATTACATCTTTGAGAAAACATCAATGCCCCATTCAAATACATCTCAGTAACTTTGGTCTTATGTTCAGCTTTCTAAAAATGTAGCTGTTTCTCAAAGGGCTGGATCCCCATGGTCCTTAACGTCAAGGGCAGCACCTCAGGCCCCTGTCTACCCCTGTGTTTCCAGTCACTGCTGAGGACCACCAGCTCCCACTGTGAGCAAGTTTACAGGGAAGGACAAGAAATAAGGAACCCCAGCTCTCTGCCCACAATTTACTGACATGATAACTGGTTGGAGATGGGGGAGGGCACACCAAAACCAGAAGGGAATGCATGTACATGAGTCAGAGAGAAACACCCTGATGTCTGCTCATGCATATGGGGGTTACGAAATGGTGTTTTGCCCAAGATTATCTTGCGTTAAAACCAAATCTCTCATCAACCCCTTCTTATTCCTCTCCCCTGTGGTGATGCTGCCCCAGATCCTGACTCTCTGTTGGTGCTTAGACCAACTTGATTGGAAGAAAAATTTTCTGCCAAAAAGTAAAAAAAACAAAACAAAACAAAACAAAACAAAACACCTGGTACTCATGGAACCAGATGGTAACTGCCCATCTTTTTCTTATTTCTCAGGGAACTTTTTCCTTCTACCTTTTCCTCACTTGTTGCAGAATCAGCTAAGCACCTTCATCTTCAGATTGCATTCCACTCCCAGAAGGTGGATAAGCATTCAGAATAGCTCAGATGTCAGCAACAATTTAAATAACGGGCTCACTTAGATGACCAGCAGACTTCCATTTAGATAGGAATCCATTTTGAGAGTCTAATCGCATAAAACTGGGTTCAAATGCAATACCAAATCTGATATTAAGATACCAAAATGAGTATTCAAACACAAAAGCATCTCTTTTTACATGCATGAGTATCCAGTCAGGCAGATAGGATTACCCTAAAGTGTGCTTACATCAAAGAAGTTAGGTCTTCTGTATCTGGTAACAAGATAAAAGTATAAAAATATAACAACTTCTTGGTTTCTTGGTCTGAAACGTCAGTGAAAATATTTAATACACAGGGCAGTTTTCAAAACTGAATTAATTATAAGAGGACCTGCAAAAAGAGGAACTGTTCTCTTACGTGTAGGATTACTTTTGTGAGAACATGGCTATTTTTGCCCAATTGTGTAAATTAAAGGTGTTTCACTGGAAGACTACATAGTCACATTAACAATCTGAATTAGTGTGAATTTTTGCAGCAGCAACTTCTCACGTGCAAGATTTTGTGCTTTGTTGTGCACAAAAAGTGCGTGTACAGACATGCAGAAAACCTGTAAACCACTGAATAGGTTTAAAACCCCCCTGAGCCCCCAGTCCAGCACATTTGCTTTAAGGACCTAAACACAAAGAATGTAACAGCAGAATCAAGCCATTTCACTGTGACTTCTGTAATTCCACCTCGATTTCAAAGAGTTATTATTTAAAATTATCCATTTGTCATTTAAGCACCAAATACTGCTAATAGCAGATTATACTTAAAATTGCTCTAACAGGTCTAACTCCTACACAACGAACATKGCAACAAAGAATGGGAACCCTGGGGGAATTTGTTTCCCAGGTAGAAAAGTTCAGACTGTGAAGCTGCACAAAGAAAGAGAATAACCAGACATTTGTAAGTGGAATAACATTTTCTCCCAATAGAAGTCTACTTAGGGAGTAGCCTACYGGAATGAGGTAGGGGATTAACCTATATAACTTCAATTTCTACTTTGCCATGGCTCTTTTTTTCTTAGCTGACTGTTCCACTGGCAGTGTGGAAATTCAGGGCAGCAGGATAAGCAGCACCAAAAAAAATCCAAATTTTCCTGGGACTTTGCTACTGTGCGGCTTCTGGACCATTCCTGAAGGTTTTCATCTTCAACCTTGCTTTTACATCATGAAGTTAGAGCATTAAAACTATTTAACCCCCCTTTTTTGCTACCATGCCTCACACACTTGTAAATAAGCACATACCTTCATATCTCCCAGTAGCCTCTGTCTCTCACTGCCTCCTCTTTTAACTCCCTGTCCTCTACCACTTCTATGACACTACACACTTTTTTTAGCAAATGAGAATTACACTTTTGCATGATTCTTCATAAAATCTTAGCATCTCTCTGGTTGTAGAGAAGTGACCCTGGACAAGTCTACTTAAATTATTCTCCTCTACGTGAAACCACCCCCTTAAGAATTATTTGTATCAATCTTGTCTATCACCCCAGAAAAATGCCATTTCTAAAAATGCCATGACGATAACAGCAAAACTATTCATAGTTATTATATGCTATACGGTATGGAGAAAGGAATATGTGCACTTGAAACCTACAGTTATCTATGCCGGGCACCTGAGCCACTGAATCCCTTCCCTCCATGCACCACAATTGCCATAGCTTAAGGTTATATGGAAGTACCTAGCAAATATTACTCAGGCAAGAGAAAAATTGAAAGAAGACATTTTCGCATATCCACTTTCCCCATATGTAAGAGAGGAACAGCAATTGTTTTATAAAAACATTTGCAAAAGTATAAGTAGCCTGCGTTACTGTGCCTCCCCAGCGTCTTCACTGGACTGTTCCCATTTATTTCATACTGGCAATTCTCAATAATACATTATTTGATTTAGTTCAAAACCTCTGAGAAGGCTTATCCCCCAGGTTTGCATAAGCTGCTTCCCTTAACAACACACTCTATTCTTTGAAAAATCCCAATGTGTCTCCAGGTTTGGCATGTTTCACTCAGGAGGCTAAAATAAATTATTGCAGAGTAAATAGCATTGCTAGTGAAACTACACTCACTTTGTGGGCACCTGCCTTATATTGTGCTCATACAAATGCATACTGCAAACCGCTGCTAGAAAATTCTCAAACCCCATCTTTACTTGCTGCATGCAGAGCCCTCAGCAATAAGAGACACTTTTCAGTGATGCTCTTCCTTTACTGCTTGTACAGGGGACATCTGTTTCCTCACTCATGGGATCCTCACCATCCCTGCCTCCACCATCCCACTTATTCCTCTAACCCTACCGATCTGTCCGTCCATTTTCCAAACTCCAGTGACCCTTCTGTGGCACAGGCATCACCACTCAGGGCAGCTCTGACAGCCTCTGCTGATGGGGAAGGTTTAAACCCTCGCCAGGAGCCCTGCTTGACACATTAGGTGGCAACTCCCAGGCAGTGTGTACTCTGACACCTCAATACTTTTAATTCTTGAATTACCAAGCTGTCATTAAGTGCATGATGCAGAGTATTTCCTATGAGGGAATTCCAGGGGCACCTGCTCAGTGTGTTGCTAACATAACATGTCCAAGTCCAAGCAAAGACCATTCAGGTTAAACCAGATTCAAGACCAAGTAAAGAGAGTATAAGCAAAGCTAAAGAAATCTGTCTGACTCTGCCTTGAACACACAGACATGGTACCTATCCATGATCCCACCTGTATAAATATTTAATCCACTGCAGGGATTTGCAGAAGTTAGGCTCAACATTTTAAAGCTATTCAGTTTCCTGGAGCTGGTTCAACAGCACATAGGAAGGGGCACAGGGTAGAGTTCAGAGATACTGGCGTGAACCCAGGGTCTAACTTTCATGCATTATAGCAGAAATATGTCCATTTTCAATATTTCTATCTTTTTTTCTTTGAAAGGAAGACAAGGGTAGCTACTTGAATACTAGATTTTCCATGATTTCCTAAAAGATCAACAAAAAAGCCACCTCTAGACTTCGCCCCAAGCTAAAACAAACTATTTAGTTTCTCTTTAACTGATGAATAAAGTTCAACTTCTCCTTTTGCAGATTTTACAAGGTAGAACATCAAAGAAAAATGTTCCTCCTTTTCTGTGTGTGAAAGCATTAGTTTTCCTCACATTTTTACCAGGTGCAAAAATAATTTAAAGCATACATTGGTACAGCACTTTAGTCAGGACCGGTACAGATGCAGTGAAACATTTCAATATAATTTACAATAAAGAAAGATTCAAAAAGATTACCTGTCATCCAAGACATGAACATTATGACAATTCAAACCAGTTATAAGGAAATGTTCTTGAACAATAAAAAGTAGATTTCAATTTTTACTTACTTACATATGCATTCACATTTTAATTTGAAGCTTTGGATAGGCTGTTTTAAAAGATGCATGTAATAAAACCTGAAGGCAAAAATGGTTCAGAACTAATCTCAAGCTATGAATTTTGGAAGCTTCTTGGAAGTTTGCTAATATGCCCAGTATAATGAATACTTTTGCATATCAATAGCATCATGGGGTATCAATAGCCCATCCCAAGCTACAAAGCATCTCCAGAATTGTCTTCACTGTCAACTAGAGCCTTTTCTCTTGCTATTTCTCTTCTTTGTAATGATGAGGTCTGTGTTAGTAAGAGGAAACATAAGAGTTTTGACGGTAATTATCTGAATACAAGAAGAGATGTCATGACCTCAAGCAGGATAAAAGCTGCAGAGACTGCCCAATAGTGGTAAATATGCTCCACAACAGAGACAAAAAGCCCATTCTCAGGCTCCTCTCAGTATTTACCAAACACCAAGAATGGTTCGTACTATATTGTCTCAAAAATAGACATCTCTCTTGCCACGATGAAAGCTTACGCTGCATTTCATGGAAGATAGAAGATCACTGCAAACTACAGAAATACCCCAGTGACTGATCGTTCCAACTAGAGATCATCCCAGAGAGAAAGATTTCACATTTCTGTCAGGAGTACAAAATACAAGCATAGATCTGCCATTAGTCACCAACAGACCTTTTCAAAACCATAAAAATCTACCACTAATAGTCTAGTCACTGAAGAATAATCTGGCTCATCACTGCTTTCATTTTGGCTGAGTTAAGCTGTAACAAGGCGCACATTCAAGCAGGCTTGGTTGTCGTGTATCTACACACTCTCTCTAAATGTAAGTCCCTTAAGGTCTCCTAGTTTGGGGTGAAACCACTGAAAAGAATCCAGCAGGATATTGCCCTTCCTATCTGTCCCACTCTCAAGTTCAAATAAATCAATTACCTTCTAGAAAAGGTGAAGCAAATAGACTAGTAGACATGAACTGATCAATAACTGAAGTCAGGACCTGATGTTCTGGAGGGAAGAAATCAGTTCCAACCTGTTCATGGTTGAGCTTGTCAACTTTTTCCACTCCACTTCCACAATGAATGATTAAATTCACTATAGCCCAGGTCCAAAGAGAGCCCATCACGTAACATCAGCAGCGTGCATACAACACATCCCCGAGGTGGAAGAGCCGCCCGATAGCTACATGGCTACGTATGCAAACCCTAACACAACTTTAGGCAGGAAAGAGAGCAAATCTTAGGTTGTCATTAGAAACAAACTTCTTGAAAACCTAAGGTTTTTCCTTGATGACAGAAAGCATCTTCAGCAAATGTTTTCCTGTCAGTGTTAAAGCCCAAAGTTTGCAACACCATGTTTGTTCTCTAATCAAAGGTGAGAGTTTATTTCCAATATCAAAGCTGAAAGAAAAGCAAGGCTAAGCAAGCAATTTACAAAAGAAAGAAAGAAGATTGTTAAAGTCCTTTTGCTCTTAATTACTGAAGATTTCAAAGCCAAAGGGAATTTTGCCTTCACATTTCGTCCAGCACTTTGCTGAGATTTACAACATCTAGTCTCCTTCCTGGCACACATCTAAAAGAAAAGAGGGAGTTTACAAGTAGACAACAATTTACAATATTTGTATTTTAGTGCTGTCATGCCCTACTCTTCCGAAGAAGTCTTCCCTGGTTTTACCACAAAATAGCTGGCTACACCGAGGCATCACATTATATGCTGTAATATTTCTGTAGATAGCTGCTGTCCTGTTGAACTCGTGCAAGATGTAAATGTAAATGAAAAGCTAAAGTCTTGGAAGGAGAGATGCAAACAATGCTACACATTGAAACATTTACTTATTTTTAAGTCTGCATCAAATATAATCAGAGAATGTTACGCATATGATGGATATCAATAAGCAATGCTTTACTCCTTCCTGCATTACTAATATGCAATAACAGGCAGCTAAAGAAGGATTCTCAATACTTCCTTTAAAAATTCAAAAGA
The DNA here is from genome assembly GCA_035582835.1 of Phoebastria nigripes. Taxonomy (NCBI): domain Eukaryota; kingdom Metazoa; phylum Chordata; class Aves; order Procellariiformes; family Diomedeidae; genus Phoebastria; species Phoebastria nigripes. The sequence continues at coordinate 1,021,927 of JAYKAV010001820.1, forward strand.
ATTATGAAATCTGAGGTGTAAATGACCAGGCTAAGAGGCACCTGTCCTCATACAGAATATTTTTTTGGCAACCACTAAGAAAAACCATTCAGGCAGCACTGCGGTACTGGGCAGGGAAGACTGCATCACCAACAACATTAAGCAATTCTTTACATCTGCTCAGCTGAGGCATCCTTGGAGCTCTGTGCTTTGTTAAAGGGAATTACAAATTCGCAACCAGGTAGTTTTCATCCAAGTCATAAACGTTCGAAAAAAATCTCATCTTGTACATGCTCAGTAGAGACCAGTTACAGTTAATTAATTCCTGTGTTTATGTGTTCTTCCACACCAGATGGCTTGGTGAGCTATTCAAGCACTCTCGAACAGGACATTTTTTGGCAAGTTCCTTATAGAGACTGGACACCACTGGCAGTTTGGCAGCAGCTCCGCACCACTATGAACAATGAAAAATAACACTGACAGGCTCAGCTGTTCCTCTGTTCCAGGAAACGTGCTTCTGTCTTGATAAACCAGCTTAGTGAGCATAATAAAAAGGCAGATCCAAATGGGCTTGGACTGCATGTTTATCCGTAACCTCAGAATATGCAGCCTTTCTCCAGTAGAAGCCATTTCCATGGAAATTCCAGCAAGACACCATTACAAATGAATACTCTGGTTTTAGATCTAACTACAACTCAAAGTGAGAAATCACTTTGGCATGTGTGTCTTCTCTACACTCCACAGGAAAAGGAGGCATCCATTTCATAGATGAAATGGCACATACCAAGATTTATATTAAGCCTTTAAAATGCTCTTGGTAAAGGTGACTAACAGCTAAACTTGGAGAGCACGTAAAGGTAAAATAGGGCAGAAGATTGAACTGTCAAAAAGTCAGTCTTCTTTAATTTTTCTGCAGAAAAGTCAAATCTATGTCAGGGAAAAAAGGACTATTTATGCAAATAGCTGTTGAAAATAGTCAGGAATTATTAGAGAGAGAGAGATTTGGTTCAACAAAGCCATCCATTTTGGAGGTTTCTTGTGTGTCTACTCGCAGTCTCCTCTCAGATGTTTTTCTTTTCATCTTTAAACAGAGAACATCCACTGATTTCCAATCCTCTGCCACACAGTTATATACACTGCTTTGCATTCAGCAGAGGCCACAGGGGAGCTGGTAAATGATCTTCCTGGATTTTTTGCATATCAGGAGTAGGAAGAGGAATACTTGCAAAAAAAAAAAAAARAAAAAAAAAAAAAAAAARAAGATTTTTTAATATTTAGGCTGTAGAGCTTCATGGAACTTCCCGTGAAGTTAGAGTGACCTTCTCCGTTAAATTTAACTGAAGTTAGATCTGGCCTTCATTGAACACAGGCAAAAGTCTGCCCCAGCTGTTTTCCAAACATCTGTGAAAGGGGCTTCCATGCTGAAAGCCATACCTTCAAATAGAGCACCTCAAGCAACAGCCCCCTGCAGCAAACCAAACAGGCTGAACTCGTTAAGAACTGCCTCTGACTTAAGCAGCAGTAAAAACTCAGCAGCATTACAGCCAGAGTTGGTTAAATATTTATTGCCGGGCAATTTTAGCTCTTGCTTACATGTTATCCACTAAGAGATCATAATTATAACAAATATGTTTATAGCTTATCATTTTCATATATGTACGTGGGTTTTCAACAAGCTGAAAAATCTCATATCCATCCAGACTTACTATTCATATTTAGACTAGTTTTATACAGGTTAATTGTAATGACTCCCAAGAGTTACCTCTGATTTCATCACTGACTATGAGATGGACTCAGCATAATTCCCAACCCTAGCCATATGGAGAATGCATGCCTGCAGCTGCAGGGTCAACCTTGGTCACAACCCTACTGCCTGTGGCCGTAACCTCGTCTCTTAATGCTTAAGAAATTGCCTTTTCACAACTCAGTTTTTGGGATATCGTATAACATATTCAAGAAGCAGCAGGAGATAAAGCAGGAACAACAAATGATGGAATATTTTAAGCTTTACTATTGCCAGTATTTCACAATAACTGTTTTCAGGATATGGCTATAATCTCCAAATCGAAAAGACATCAATCATAACCACGTTGTGCTCCCAGCTAGCCATCCGCTAGGAAGAAGAATGACACCTTAGCTCATGCATGTTGCTGCAATATTCAGACTAGAGAACACAGCTCCTGCTGTGCTGCTGAAACCCTACTGGACTATTAAGAATGCAGTTACTCCATGAGGATCATCAGGACTGTGCTCCTCCCGGTGGGAAAGGTGGAGGCTCAAAGTTTCTTTAGGCTGTGCAATTGGCAGTGAGCCCCACCAGAACTACCCAGGGTGCAACAAGGACATCCCAGACCAGCAGTGCTAATGAAGGACAGAGCAGGATAAGGACAGACATCCAACAGAGTATCAAGTGTTGAAGGAGCAAAACAGAAATAACTGGTTCTCTAGGACAGAGAAAGGCAGGTTTGCCCTACCAGAAAGCAGTTTCCCTAATGCATACATACAGACAGAGCCAGAAAAGCGTTTCACCTTTGCAGAAAACAGAAATCTGATTTTCTTTTCTAAATTTTCTTCTGAATTCTGAAGAAAATAGTATTTCCCTGGCAGACAGTGTCAGTCAGCATTTCCAGCCTCAAGGAACTATCACCTGACTAAATTTGCGAAGACTATAGTCCTTCATTAGAATTTTTATTCTCCAGCCTTTCAGCTTCACCTCAAAAATAATTTATGAGCTTTGTGGCAGATAAAAACTCCCTTCTTTTAAAAGGAGTTACACCCTTCTGCTAAGAAAGCAGCACTGAAATGGGTCCTTTGGTTCATTTCTTTTTGTAACACTCACCTCATACACATCTCTCGACATATAAATAACTAAATTATGTGTGACTGAGATGCTTATGATTACTGGATCCAGACCCTGGAAGCACAGAAATCTCCATGCACTGAGGCAACACCTCCCTCCACAGTTACTATCCAAAACTGGAATAGACTCTGATTGCATTAAGAGAAGATGAGACCTCCAAGGAAAATTTTGAAAAGTGAAAACCAGAGGGAGGGGAAAAAACACCAGCTGGGTCTGAAAGAAAAGAAACAAGAAGTGGTGAACTTTCAAAATCCTGGCATATGTAAACAGAGCCCTGGTATCCACAAGGAAGGAGATGGACTCAAGCACAATGGAGACACATAGAAAATAGTGTTTTTTCTTAAATGTTGCCCTGAAGCCCTGAAGATATTGATCTCCTAAATATCATTCAAGTAAACCAGGATGAGAGGGCAAGCTATTAACCTCCAGTTTGCAAGTCTGAAGAATATCGCAATCTGAAATACACCTGTTAGGAGGTATGAATATGAAAGATGCCTGCAGAAGGAAGGAGAGCCTGCTGAAGCATTTTTGACTGCTCTTAAATTAATGAGCCAAAACAGAACTGTGATACTTTGGCAGCTTTTCTTATAAGACAGTGACTGTGCTCAAAGAAGAGACTGCTGACAAATACAGATCTATAGGCAAGACTGTTTCTGCCTTCAGAAAAATTATATTGTGTTGAATGAAAATGTTCTAGTGAAACTAGATGAGAGACTCACCATTTAGAGAGGAAACTGAAAACTAGAAGGTCATAAGAGTAAGAACTCAGAAGAGATTTCACAAGTCAAAAGGCAAGAGAAATGCAAAAGAAAGCATTGCAAAAGATATAGCCAAAGTACAGCCCCAAATAATCTCCAGCATTTCAAAAACACTGTACCAAAGCTACAGAAATAACTGTTAAGAAAAATGGAGCCCACTAGTAGCAGATGCAAATGAGACCACCACACCGGTGCACTGATAGTGCTGGAGAGGCAGCACAAGGGGCAGCCAGAGGGACTGCCATCAACAGTCTGTGAAAACAAGAGCTGAGACGATGCCTCAGTACTCTCAGCAGATGATGATACAACATTTTTTGATATAACTCTTTAAATTACATATCAGCGCTCATGGTTCAACTTGAAAATGTTGTGGAAATCTGAATGAAAAACCTTATAAACTGGTGAAACCGAAAATTTAAAGTAAGGACAGTTCCTACTGAAAGGCTGAATCAAATACAAGCTACAGTGGAAAGTTAAAGATGTGCAGCTAGGTTTCTTATAATTACTGGGAATATTAGGATTAAAAGCATTAAAATCAAGCTTTGGGCTTGATTCAGTGAACAGACACTATGAGACAGAAAACAATTACTCAGTCCTCAAAACAATGTGGAATACATTTACGAAGTCACAGGAAAACATAAAACACTGCAGAAAGCCATGGAAGTTGGTAGGACTACAAAAGTAGGACAAAGCCAGCTCACACCAACTCCAACTGGAGCTATGCACGATTGCAGAGCAGTGCTAGTGGTGTAGTTACTGCTTATGTGCCATTTTGTTTCTTAAAGTTAAGAGAGTTTATGCTATTTATTTAAAAAGGAATGTGGCCTCAAAACCCTTCAAGCAGTTCTGAACATCTCAGGTCATGATTTCCTCACCCTAAATACGCATGTTTCCAATTTTCCAAACAGACACAGCAGCTCATGCTCTGTACAGCTCTCCTAGGCTCACAGGACCAGTACATCAGTTCACTGTCTTGTTTGCAATTTGAAGATTACGCTTATACACGTGAGTTTTGGAAAACTCAGGCCAGATCCTTAGGTTCAAATGAATATAAACCAGAGACTTTGATATGAATAATCAAATTTACACAAACAGGACATCTGATGTAACCCTTTCAAACACAGTTGTGTTACTACAGCAAGAAATGACATTTCTCATAGCTGCCAGAACACAGTCTGCAAAAGGACATCACCATGCACAGTTATGCAAAAAGAAGCTTTTAGTGGTTTTAATTGGTGCTGGCTTTGTACTTTCTGTTTTCCGTTACGGGTGTGAACGAACACAAAACTTCAAAACAAAATTCCACTGAAATTAATGAGTTCTGCATGACAAAAAGAGACTTGCTGAGCTGATATAAAAGTCAGCAAAAATTGCTGGAAATTACTCTGAGGTTTAGTTGAAAAGTTAATGAATTTCAGTGAGCCCAACTATTAATACAGGTTCTGAGTTTCATCAGTATCATGGCCAAACAGAAACACAAGCAGAACCTCGTACAAAGAAAGAGGTATCCTGAATTTCAAGGAATGCAAGACTGGAGGAGGCTGTGGAAATGCTGTGTAAATGATGGCATAACTGTGCCTTCTCACTGTGTGAAGCAGGACTCTGACTACCTTCCTTACCAACCTTGATTTCATTTGTTTACACCTTCATGATGAAAGGAGCACAAGGGAAGTATAGTACTTGGCATCCCTCTTCATCATAGCAGAACTGTAGAGGATAACTGCTGGAGCCAAATGGAAGAAATTATATATTCATAAGTGCAAAGTGAGAAATGAATTAGAAAAAATGCCCTGCTTGGCAGCTAAGTGCCAGACCACAGACAGGTGCAATTAGAGGCGGATGAAAGTCATCCAGAGCAGCAGGCAGTGACATCTCTGGGGACGGTTTGCAGAAGCGTGTTTTTCTAGGACCTCCTCTGGGCAGCTGGGTTGTTTAGCCTCTCACATGAGCTTTCTGATCTCTCCTGGCAAAAATTAGCAACTTTGCTCAAAACTTTGCAGATGAGAAGTCTGCTTTCTCACTTTTCAGTGGAGAAATTCCTCTTTTGCACCACGCCCAAACTGTGCAGAAGTGAGTGAAAAATAAAACAAATGCGGAAAGTCACGAGCAAATCATCCAAGGAGCAAAAGGCACAGGCACAAATCAACAGAAATCTAAATCCAGTTGAGCACATTGCTGCTTTCTTGCACAAGTAGGACAATCTTCTCCCTGCTGTTCTGGCAGAAGGGAACCATGAAGATTTTCCATCAGCAATTTTCCACAGAACTTGTTGTTCAGACAATTTTTTACGCTATAGAAACACATGGAGAGATTGTGGTTGCAATACTCCACTGGATGCCTACATTTGGCTGCAGGGCACAGGAGCTTGCGCTGTCTCCAGCTGTAACCGAGGAGCTCATTACCTGAGGAGTTGGGGTTTATGCAGAGGAGGCTCAGCTGTCCCCCTAGGAAAACTTTAAAACTGCAGAGCTGTCTGTAGTATTTGCTTTAGGTAAACAAACATATACCTATGAATGATTATACAATAGGTACAGACAGGTGTTATTTGCACAGTCAGGAATATTTCCAACTTCTACGTACTCTTTAGAAAACAAAAAAGAAATCCCAGCAAACCAGGCCATATGTGTCACCTGCATTTGTGTTCATTAGTCATCTAATTTCTAGCACCTAAGACCTCCTGCACTATCAGTGTGGTTCTATTGCTGCAGTAGTGAGAAAAACATCATTCATTRAACAAGGAACTTTTACTGAGAGATGTAACTAACATACATTGGGGCTTCATGTTAAACTACCAGATCAATTTGATTAAGTATATATTTTTATGGCACATGTCAATGGAACAGATAAACAAACAAACACTGACATTAAAAAAACTGCAGAAACAGCTCCCACCTAAGGCTCAATGCAAAAGCATTCACAGCTAATAGGTCCCAAGTCACAACATCAGACAGAAACATCTCCCTGGTCTGGCAGGAGCAAAGAGAAATGCAGGTATGCAGGTATGCCCATGTTTATGGAGGGTGGGAGAAAAAGTATATCCAAAGTCAACCTCCCTTTGGATGCAACGATTGAAATGTGCTTCTCGATTTAGTCTTGGACCAAATCAGATCACCAGATCCAATGCCTCTAGACTTCCAGAGAGTCTGAAACCAAACTGGAAGGTTTGTTTTTAGAAACTTTACATAAAGAAGTCTTGATCCTGGCATTTGAGAGTTCTGTAGATCCTCAAAAGTTTGGTAAGGATGATGCTCGGTGCTGCAAAATTCAGTAAAGTAAATCTCCCACTATCACAAACTTAAGCTTAAGTAAGGGCAACAGGAGCACGCTTGAACTGCCAGGTCAAATCAGCATTGCACACACCACCCCAGCACACTGCACTCTCCTTCCCAGAGCTGCAACTGGCCCCTGATGAGCAGTCTTCCTCCAGCTGCAGACAAAACCAATTCACATCTCTCTAAGAACAAGCTGCTACTGCAAACAACGCTGTGTAAAAAGGTCTTGCTATTTTTTGCAACTCATTTTAATAACTACTGCAGTGTAGCTATGCTTGTCTGTATCCATGTGTAATAAAAGGGTGTACACATCTGCTGATGGGGACAATGTAAGGCTATATTTGATAATTTGTGCATTCACTTAACAACTTCAGTGTTCCCAATTGCCAGTGTGCTGTTTTACGTGAGAACATGTCATATCTTTATTTTTGCCAACGCTGGAGGTGATAGCATATTTGCACCTCTATTTATCCTAAAGCTGGATACTCCTTCACGACTTAATAGAGCCACATATTTGAGAAAATGCCTCATATAAAGTGGTCTTGAATCTTAACACCAAACTCTACAAGCAAGCCTCAAAGAAACCAGTACTTTAAGCAAAGAGAGGGAAAACAAACCAAAACAAAAAGCAATGCTTCTGCAAACACAGCTCCACAACTGACAAATACTTTAGACCAAGATAACATTTGAACTGAAAAATTTTGCTTTTCTATTCAGCTGAGTCAAAACGGTTTATTTTAGGAAGGCCAAGTTACTTGGCTCTGACTCACTGCCACTCATCTTTTGCCAGAAGTGGTTGTTCGGAGAGGGTGATGGTTTCCAAAAAGGAAAAGGAAGGCACATTTTACCCTCTAAGAACTTGCCACAGACCAGATGGTCACATGCTCCATGCCCTGTGTGCAGAAGGCCCAGGAAGATTAGTCTCCTACATCTACAAGCAGAGACAGCCTATCAACTGAATTCTCAGCAAGGCCACAGAAGTGTAATTTCCCCCCTCACTCCCTCACATCACCTGCAAACTGTCAAACAGGCCCTTTGGCAAACTCCACTCARCAGCCTGAGAAGGCAATCTCTTGATTGTCTCATTCACTGGCTTAACAATGGATTTGATGCTCCCATGGCACGTATCTTCCTTCCCCTCCAGACAGACCTGTGAGCACCACCAGGAATGTGGCTGATATGCTGTTTTTCAGGAGAAAAACTTAAATTATGTATTCTTTGGGAAAACCACTCTAAGGCATGAATGAACACAAGAGGATATATTTGTCACTAAGAATGGTCATTTTGTTTTTTTTTTTTTCTGAATATAGTCCCACTGATCATATATTTTTTATATAAAAAATAAGTAACATTTGTTTTCACTACACATGTGAATACATGGATAAACACACACATGTTTGTGTTTAACCTGGCTATTACATGCTAACTGACTGTGGTAAATTCAATAATTGATTTATAGTCTTAATCTGCTTAAAAGGACACCAGATTTTTATGTAACATATCTCTTATTTGCTGTAGTTTAAATAGAGACAGAAACATGGAAACACAAGAGTAAAAAAGTTTATGTAAACTGTGATAAGTCTCTGGTAGGTAAACTAAATTAGACTAAAAGGAATCAGAATAAGAAGGAGCCATCAGAGCTACCCCTGAGAAGTGAGAAACCAACCAGGCCTTTATATTATTATTAAGGCTAAAAAAAATTGTGACCCCAAAGGGAGAAATAGGTACATCTGCTTGTAAGATATTTATAAATACTTATTATATACTTGGAATAAAGAAGTCTGAGCTGTGACTTGTTCCTTTGTTCTGGTTTTGGCTGGGATAGAGTTAATTTTCTTCACAGTAGCTAGTATGGGGCTATGTTTTGGATTTGTGCTGGAAACAGTGTTGATAATACAGGGATGTTTTTGTTATTACTGAGCAATGCTTACACTRAGTCAAGGCCTTTTCTGCCTCTCACACCACCCCACCAGCGAGGAGGCTGGGGGTGCACAAGGAGCTGGGAGGGGACACAGCCAGGACAGCTGACCCCAACTGGCCAATGGGGTATTCCATACCATATGACTTCATGCTCAGCATATAAAGCTGGGGGAAGAAGRAGGAAGGGGGGGACATTCGGAGTGATGGCGTTTGTCTTCCCAAGTCACCGTTACGCGTGATGGAGCCCTGCTTTCCTGGAGATGGCCGAACACCTGCCTGCCTGTGGGAAGGAGTGAATGAATCCCTTGTTTTGCTTTGCTTGCGTGCGCGGCTTTTGCTTTCCCTATTAAACTGTCTTTATCTCAACCCATGAGTTTTCTCACTTTTACCCTTCTGATTCTCTCCCCCATCCCACCAGGGGGGAGTGAGCGAGCGGCTGTGTGGGGCTTAGTTGACGGCTGGGGTTAAACCATGACAGTCCTTTCTGGCGCCCCTTTTGGGCACAAAGGGTTCGAGATGACAACAGATTCGAYTGGAATGTGCTAGATCGAATTTATAGCTGTTRYTGCTGTTYAGCYATTAATCSGCAGGCTCCTGTGCTTGCCATGGGGCTTGCTTGCCTTACTGTATATTAGAGTCTAGTGCTCGTTCGTGTCTGCTTTTTGCTTTCGCTGCTTGCTGTACTGCTGATCATTTTACTGTGCTGTGCCTGGGAACATTTTGATAACAGCARTGGGGATGCRCCTGGGCTGGCAGATGGCCAGGGCATCGCTGCTGTTTCTGTGCCGCTCTACTGGACAGGCTGGAAMTCCAGTGTGAACTCAAGTCGAAGGGACTGTGACCTGTGGATGAGTCCAYGCGGGAGCAGGACGCCCCAAAGCGTCTGTGGCCGTGGATAAGCCTGCGCCAGAGCCGGTACATCTCGAAGTGTCTGTGGCCGTGATTACATCTGTGCTGCAGCAGGTATACCTCTGAACGGATTGTGGCCCGAGGATAAGTCCACCCTGGAGAAGGTACACCTCGAAGCATCTGTGGCTGCGGGTAGGTCCATGCTGCAGCAGGTACACCTTGAAGCATCAGTGCCTGTGCATGAGGTCATGCATGGAGCACCTCGAAGCGTGYCATTTAATAGCTAAACAAGCTTAGTTGCCAGCTGGGGTTAAAGCACGACGTCCTTTTACTCTGATCTCAAGTCGATGCAGATGCATGCCTCAAAGCCGTGTTTACAATGCTTCTGAACCCAAGTCCACCAGTGATCTCCAAGGCCACATTTAGAGCTCTTGAGTGTCAAGACATTGGGTTTATCTCCCCTATTGTTATCAATCATTGTATTTCAGTCCTACATGAATTCTTCGTGAAATATCTATATTGCACTCACAATAATTACTATTATATTTATTACTACACATCAAAAACTTGGAAACAGTTTTCTTACAATCCAGTTAGACTCTTATTTGTAGAGCAGATCCTTGAACTCTTTTGGTTCCCAGCTCACGTTCAGAGAGTCAATAAAATTCACTGTACTTTCCAGAGCTATGAAGAATTAGAAGCTTCCCACAATCACTCTGCTATGATATCAAACAAATCAAAGGCGTCTCAGATCTCTATAGTCTTATGTCTTAAACAACAGCAAGTGGAATGCTACAGTTTACAAAAAGTCTTTAGATAGCGTTAGGAGGTATTACACCCTGAGGTTAATGGTTCACAATGCTTGCCATATAATATTTAAGAACAGGTTAAAAAAAAAAAAMAAAACCTCTTAATATTTTAGGCTCTGCAGCTACATCATATTTTAAGCACTATGAAAATTTATGTTCTCTTAACTGGCTAAATGTAGCAACATTTAAATGAAAAGCACTTTTTTTAGAGAGTTTTTTTAACAGAAGCTTTTTTTTTCACACCCAGTTTCTTAATCCAGGTTAACCCAAACACTCAAAATTCTTTCTACTTAAAAAGGTTTCCTTGATTTGAACAGCAGCAAATTCACCACACTTTCGACTTAAAAACCATCTCCACATACTTTTAAAATGACATTTTTCAGATGCTAAATGGCATAACAATAATAATGAGATGCCTTGTCTGAAGAAATGAGAATATTTGCTCTTTGATTTAAATAATTATCTAAATTATTATAATATCATCACAAACATTCCTGTGAGTGAGCGTATTTTGCCAGCCCTTACTCACACTGGTATTTGTTACAGTTCAACGCAACACATGATCCACTTTCCGTACCATAATTCATTTGTCACATTGAATCCCATAATTTTTATCTTCTGTGGCAAGCACTGTTAAATACATGCTCTTGCTTACACACGGTAATTTATTTGGAACTTTGTTATCTGCTGATGATTTCAGACTAGAATATCTTTAGAAAGGATGTTTTTCTTCTTGATTATAAGATCAACTCTTTCTTAATAAGAGATGTTTTCACTTCCAGGCCCACATGCACAACTTACAGCCCTGATTTTAAAATTCATAGTGCCTTCCTATTTTAAGTATAGAGGTATATACACAGAAGCTCAGCAAAAGTTAAGTGGGTAGCACATAACAACAGCACTGTGAAGCTAAACTAATCAATGCATGGTCTTGAAGTTTTCTCACAAGAATTAAAAAAATCTAAAGTGACAAACGTGTTGTATTAATCAAAAAGAGACCACGTTGCCTCTGCAGAGAGCAGTGTGCATTCTGGGTGCTACAGCTCAGGGCGTCAAAGTCCTTTTTGGGAAGGAAAACAATCAGGTCTTAAATCCCTTCTTTGTTCAGCACTAAATGTTCCCTCTCCCAGGATTCAAGATCAGGCTGTTTCTGTGTGGAAAAGCTTACCTTATGGGAAGTGATAGAATCAATTTTCTGGTAAGTAGGTTTTTCAAGGTTTTGTTTTGTTGTTTGGTGGTGGTTTTTTTTTTTTCCTTCTCCCCTAAATGAGCCACTGTTGGAAGTTGCTTGAAGGTTTAGACTGGCTGGTACCAGTCCCTGTAGGAATGTATGAGGGAGCAAAGAGTGTGGATGGAAGTCAACGGTGCATGAAATATGCAATTTATGACAATGCTGAACAACAGATTTCTACAGCCTACTCGGGAGCAATAGTTTACCCCTGAGGGGTCAGCATACTCACCTGGAGCTCGCCAGAGAGATGCACCCATGCCAGCAGCACCAGTTTACTGAACAAAACTGTAACAGTGACTCCTTGTCCTACTGAAGGAGCAGATGATCAGCAGCCTCCAAGGTGGGGAAGAGGGTACAGGCAAATGGCAGGGGGAGAAAGACACAGGGAGGCAAAGCGGTGGTGAAGGACATAGAAGACAGGGCAGATAAGGACCCCAACAGGAGCAAGTGGGAGCTGAAAAATAAAGCAGGGGAGGAGGAACACTGGATGTCAGGGCCAGGAGCAGGAAAGAACTGGCACCAGAACGAGCAATTGTATTTTAGTATGAAGGCATCATTAGGGTGATGTGGAAATGGGACCACGCAGTTGAGCAGAGATGTACACCAGCTCACTAGGAACAAGTCACTTCAGGCATCAGGAGCTGTATAACCACACGATAACGTATAATACAAACCCAGTCAGCATCTTAACTCAGTGTTGTAGGCTGACCTGACACCGTGTATGTGTAGTCCAAGCATCTCTCTAGCAAAGTAGAAATATCTTAAACAAGGTTTACAAGTTCCTCTGCATTGGCGTTTTTGTGTTTGGCTTTTTTTGTTTTCTTTTCTTTTTCTTTTAACTCATTTTAATTTATCTTCCTCTTTAAGCAGCACAGGGTTTAAAATTCAGCTTTTATATGTGAAATAAAATGTCATCAGAGAGAGAAATACTCAATTGTGTAATTACAGTTGATAGACAATATTTAAAGAAAATGCTCAGAACATGATGCCAACTTTGGTGAGAATCAAGTTAGTTTCAGGAAATAGCAATTTTTTAAATAAAAAAAACAAAATGAAGAAAAAGAAGGGGAAAGGGGCAAAAGAGGGGGAAGCAAGGTAAGAACATATGAAGAAAATATGCAAGACTGCATAAGAAAAATTTGTTTAAAAAGTGATGTTACAATTTCGAAACTAACAATATGAGGAAGAAAGGAAGAAAGAGTCAAAATACCTTTTCAATCTTAAAAGCTAATTTACAATGTAAACAAATGAAACCACGTATCAGCATTTCCTCAGTCCTGTCCTTTGACACACAATTTAAAGATCTCACTCCTGCAGACTTGGATGAAGAAAACCCCAAACATCTATAGGATCTTCAGCACTACAAGAGTTTGCTGTGTGTAACCTTGGTAAAGCACTGTGAAGTTGCCCACAGAGCTCTTTTTTTTTTTTTTAACCTGAAAGACAAGTCCTAGAACTTCTTATTAAATTAGATACTTGGTTTCCAAATACAAAAATCAGTGCCATCTCTGAACTGGGCAATGTATATGTGTGCAAAGAGGTGCTCACACAACTTTGAAGCAATCTATACATGAGAGGAATCTATCAGGGACACTCTCCACTCACATTATGTTCCACCCTTTCCTATCCGATGCCTGACTTGCAGCATTAAAACATTCCACAGAAATCATTAGTGGGTTTGTACAAACTCTTCTCTTCCCTCAATCCTCAGACAATATTGCTTCCAAGCAAACTATCAGGTACAGAGAAATCACATCTAGGGATGACTTGGGAAGTTCAAAATAAAATACAAATCAAGCCAAATAATTGCCAAGCAATAGTTTGCCACACTTGATCAGATCAAGAGCTCATAGTCTGTCATCTTTCCTGAGGTACTGCCCCCTATGCAGAGGCAAGAGGTGGGGGGAAAGGTCTAGTTATTCCCCAGTACAGCATACCCCACGTCTGCATGGCCAGCAGCATGGGCCATGTTGCAGTGTCTGCTCGAAATCAGAGGGGAGAGACAGGACACAGAACTGATCCAGCTTTTAAATATAAGTGAGACCCTTAAAAATCTAGGAAATTTCAATATGCAGAACTACATATCTCATCTCTAAGCTACCTATTAAGCTGGTTTGACTTTCCTTCTACATTACTTTAAAAAAGTTGGCATTCAGTTTTACTATTTCTTCCTGCCTTGGCAATACCACGTTCTTCTGTGAGCCTGCTGAGGACACAGCTGGTGTTGAAGGCACACAGGAGGCCCAAGGGACGCGGTACACCCCTCAGCTCAAGGATTTCAGCCTTCAGCTGGCTGGGAGCCATCGCTGCCTCTCCAAAGACCAACTACCAACACAGGCTCCTCTGCCAGGTCAAATAACACTTCCACCTGTGGCACCACAGCATCAGCTGGCCTTGGTGGAAGCAGCACTGCCCAGGGGCTGCAGGATGGGGGGGACGTGCGGGATGGGGGGCTCCTGCCCACGGCTACATGCCAGGATGGAGATCCCAGAATCGCCCACCAGTGGTGCTGAGCAACTGGGAACAGTAATTACATGGTTGTCTTTAATTAGGTTTTGATGCATATCTGATCTCATGCTCCTGGGAGACTGTGTCATCAGAGGAAATGCATTTTTGTAAGAGGTGTGACATTTGAAAAAACAAAATTTCACCAAGAATAAAGCAGTAAGACAAAATGCTAGCAGAGGAAGCTATTACAAGTGATACAGGAATGCTCTCAGGAAATCAGCAGCCTGGTAAGCTTTGCAAGCYAAATATCAGCACTGTGGTACAGAGTTAGGGAGCTAATGAGTTGTATATTTGCTTCACAGAAAAAATATTTTCAGTAAAGCAGGAAAGATGCATATATATGCCTGCTATAAATATTTAACAACTCCACATCAGCTTGAAACAAGCAGACTAAATACACCCATCATTTTGAATCAATCTCTTTCCAGTGGTGCAGACACAGGTAACACTACCCTCTGCTGTAGGAAACCACAAAGTGCCTGCCTGGACGGCGCTGTCAGCACAGCAACCGGCCCCAGGGAAGCCTCTGGACACCGTCTCCTCCTCACCCACGGTGAACACACTGCTGCTTTTCCAGCGAGTCACCCATGGCCCATCCTGGTCAATGCCCTGAAGCCGCTGTGCAGGGTGTGATGGCAGCTGGGAGCTCTGAGGTCCCCAGGGCTCTGGCACATGCTGTGCCCTTAACTGGCCTCGCAGCYGTCCCGCTGCCTCTGGCTCTGAAAGCAGGGGTTCACTCCTTGGTTTTGATATGGACTATCAGAGGTTTTATAAAAATAAGTGCATTGAATTACATAGTTTAAAGTGTGTCTGTACTGAAATATACTCACTTAGGCCTTTGTTCTTCTTTATATTCATTTATAATTTATATTACATATAAATGATTTCTAAGTTATGTTCAGTCTTTTATTACCCTTTCTCTATGCCATGTTCTGTTCTGTTCAAATTGCAAAGTGATCTGACCCAAATATTTACTTCCTAGAAGGCTGGAAAATAAATATTGCTGTGTTGCAATTAACAGTCTAAAATGAGAGCCTACAGCTCAGCCTTTACCCTAAAGAGCACAGGCCAGGGCTACTGAGGCATCTCTTCTTCCAGGGTACCTCAGCTTGTGCTGAAGGGTCTCTCCTAACCCCTCAGGCACCCTCTTCTTTCCATCAGGATGGCATACCGCATGCAGACAGCAGAGAGCACTGTTATCTGCCTTATAAACCCGAGTCTGAGAAATTCCCAACTCCAAGGCTGAGGACAAGCAAGAGGGATTAGCTGAGAGCTGGGTCCTACATTGCCCCCTGCAGCAGCGTATGTGTGTGCTCCCGGGGTAAGCGAGGAGAAATCCAACTGAAAAGGGCAGCCGTAGTCCCAGTCCCTGGAGCTCCTCTGCTAGAAACTGAAGCTACACTCGCAGCCCTGGGAAAGTTCGAGATGGGGAGGATCGTTCCGCGTGGCACCGATGGAGAGGCAGGCACCAGAGCATGCTCCCCTCAGGCAATCACACCTCCCGGACCACACGGTGAGGATGCAGCCCAGCTCCCTTCCCTCCACAGGGGAAGCACAACTCAACCCCATGATAGATTTGCTCAAAAAGAGGTGAAATGGAAAAGGTTTGGACCTGGCTAGCAGCCCACTAACCCTCTGAAAATTCAACTACTATGCCCCCTGGTACTGCTGCTGCCAATTTAGCAAAAAAGAACCAGAAGTGCCAAGGACAACTTTATGGGAGGAGTGTAATGCTTTCAGTTTTAGACATTTCAGAAAATATTACAAAGACAGATGGCACAAGTGAACTTGCAGCATCCCTAACTGCACTTCTCACAAGACTGCAAGTCAGCTGGACTGCAGAAAAGGGTTCAAGCCTGAGGTTCTTTAGTCAGAAGATGAATTTATACGTGTTTCAAATTGCATCAATACAACTTCAGCTTCTGTTTGGCAAAAACCAGATTAGACAGAGCAGTAACAACTCAATCCATTCAACAAACAGGATGGTAGATACGGAGCTTTCCTGTAGCACATTAACACCTTTAACCAAGGGCAAAAACAACTCTGAGCTGAGACTGCTAGGGGTGCTGGAAAGACAGGTGTAAGGAGGACCTGCAATGATAGCAGGTAGGCACCAGTGTCAAATGAAAATGTGGGATAAATGAGAGCTCTTGCTTGCACTGATTTATGTCTAAACTCCAGAGCAGGAGCCGAGACCTCCAAGGTAGCTAAATAGTATCTTAAGTTGCATGAAAGATATAAAGTCATGTTATCTACTGTTCTCTAGCAGCTCTTGCACTGAAGGCATTTGAAACCCCACACTTTTACAGAGGTCAGGGGAAAATGAGATGGCATCAAATCTTTCCGAGTGTGAAGGAGGTGGGGGAGACACATTCAGCCTAGAAATCCTTTCACAAAATCACACTTGCACATCTATTGATCTTAATTACCCTAAACCCTCTCCACACGGAAGCATCCATCACTGCCCTGCTTTCGAACTACTGCAAAAGCCTGCAATGGCTGTTAGCTTATATACAGCTCTGTCCAACTGCCCTCAAACAGCAGCACGTTCCTTTTCATCACAACCCCAGACCACAGTGCTGAGTCTCTCATGCTTAGTGAAGACAAGAAAGCCTCAAACCACAGAAGTTACCCAAAGAAATATTTGCAGCTAGAATGGGCCAAATGAACCTATTGAGACTGGAGATGGAGCACAGGGAAGGTATTTCACTGGGTGGTACATAATTAAGCTGGGGAAATCCTTTCCACAGCTGTTGCAGGTTATAAATTCATATTGTTTCAAAAAGTGACTGAAAAAACCCTCATGGACCAAAAAAAAAAAAAAAAAAAAAAATCCATGAAGTCTTACTAAATTGGAAGGTCTTACTTCTAGAGTTCAATAAGTTTCTAGATTATTGATCTATAGAGATTAGGAGTTTATTTAGGGAAGTGGATATGCTTGCCATGCTTTAACAGCCTTTCCTTGGCACCTGATACCTGGACCACCTAAGACAGGCTACCGAGGCTAATGGGCTTTTGGGCTAATCCAGTATGGCAGCGCTTGTGGCCAAGAAAAAACACTTTAGGGATTGCACTGTTAAAAGGAAATGAAGAAAACTATGCAGCTGCAAGGATTCTGTGAAAACAGGCAAAAGTTTTTGTAATTCCTAGCCTTAGGCTGTATCTGTAGAGAACAGTCAGTAAATGGCATTTGAATTGCTTTAAAAAGTGGCTTAGTTATTATGCATTACACCCACTTGTTCCTGATGCTGATGGTCTTTAGACAAAATTGAAGTACCCTTTATTGGATTCAGTTTATTTTATTGTGAAAGTGAAGTGAAAGAAGGAGAATTATGAGTACTTGAATCCTGAGAAAGAGAATCAGCAGCTCTAGGATTTGATGCACTGTAACAAATACAGAGTGACTTCACACATTAGGTCAGCACACCATAAACAGAGCTGACCTAAAGTAGGAAACTGAGGCAAAGGTCTGGAAAACAGCTGCTTCAGAGTCTGAAGTAACAGAAGAATTATGGCCACGGGAACAGAGAATTTCCCAGGGGACAGGACAAAGGCTGGACAAATTGGGGGGACCAAGCTGCCCTCCTCAGGAACATAGTTCCTGTGTGACCACTTTAATTTTCCATCTGTAATGCAGAAATTACAGCATTTCCTTTTGTCACAACACTTATGCAGAGATGAGCTTGTTAAAGACTGTGAGAGGCTCAAAAGCTATGGCTACAAAGATCACAAACAGCTGAGGCAGATCTACTGAACTTTAACAGGGATTTTTGGAACTTTTTTGCAGCTACCAGGTGAATAATAGCTTACCTGAAAGACTCAGAAGAACATCATTCAGACTCAAGCAAGAAGTCTTCAGACAGGCAATTCTAGCACCAGGAAGGAAAGAGTAATTATGTGTAGATATCTGTGATACCAGAGCACGCCACTTACAGCAACTGCTGCTTACTAGGCTGCTCTAGTCTTTTAGGCAACAAACTTAAGCTCTCAAAACTAACAGGCCAGACTGTACATGACTCAACTGGTTTTTTAAGCACTGCAGAGCAAATTATAAACTTATATATCCAGAATTTCATTCATCGCCTGTAAAAACAACCCAGGTTCAGAAGGTTGTTGGAAGGACGCTTCCCCAGCTTTGCTCCAAGAGAGCAAATCTGAGCTCCATGCTGCAGAACCTGAAAATGAATTCAAAGACGTAGCACACCACAGGCACTGCGCTACAGCTCTTTTGCTTATGAGTAAAGCATAAACTAATAACACCCTTAAATGATTGCTGTATCTGACTATGGGAGTGCTTTTTAATTCTATTATTTTTCATTCAAGTTTCATTATTGAAGGAAGAGGGGGAAGAAAAGCAATTAATGGGAAAAGATAATAAACAAAACCCATGTAGATAAAGAATCACCCGTGCTCACTTGATCCATTGCTGCAGGCAAATTAGATAAGAGGAGAGGCAGGCAGAGTTTTCTGAGCAATATGTTCTATTGCAAGCTCAAAATCTTAAAAATCAGACCTTGAATGTAATGAAACAATTACTGTAATAAATAATATTCATTATAAGAAATACACCACATGCAGTATGCTGTTCTCTTGCCCACCAATCCCCAGAAAAAGCCTAACAAAGGGTATTAAATGCTTTTAAACCTGGCTGCAAGATTTGGGTTTTTTCATTAGAGATGTACACCCAGCTTTGCTAAAGATAGGCTTTCTGGCCATGGGCTCATTTCCTTTGCTTTGTCTCTCAGCTTCTACATCTATGAAATAAGAGTGACAACCCAGAGCCCACCTTTGGAAATGAGCCCTGTCCTACTAGCTAAATGGTATTGAGGTGAGGATGGGCTTTTCCAAAGTAACACCCCAAGAGAGATGCACAGCAGCAGAGAGCTGAGATGTGAGACCATTACTATTCCAGCTGTGCCATAGCTATACTTCTGCCATGCTGTCACCTCACCTAGTCTTAATGCATGCAGACCCCACATGTCTCCCTTCATGACAGCCCTCCTCTCTAAAACTCCAGAGACCATGCATGCTTTCGCAAAGGTCTTTTTGGATGAGAAAGCTTGTTATTACTTTGTGATTTACTGACTAGGAAATTCTGTAAATCATAGAATCATAGAATGGTTTGKGTTGGAAGGGACCTTAAAGATCACCTAGTTCCAACCCCCCTGCCATGGACAGGGATACCTTCCACTAGATCAGGCTGCTCAAAGCCCCATCCATCCTGGCCTTGAACACTTCCAGGGAGGGGGCACCTAGAATCATACAATAGTTTGGGTTGGAAGGGACCTTTAAAGGTCATCTAGTCCAACCCCCACTGCAATGAGCATCTTTCAACCAGATCAGGTTGCTCAGAGCTCCGTCCAACCTGACCTTGAATGTTTCCAGGGACGGGGCATCTACCACCTCTCTGGGCAACCTGTTCAGTATCTCACCACCCTCACAGTAAAGAATTTCTTCCTAATATCTAATCTAAAATCTACCTTCTCAGTTTAAAACCGTTACCCCTTGTCCTATCACTACACTCATCGATAAAGAATCCCTCCCCACCTTTCCTGTAGGCCTCCTTTAAGTACTGGAAGGCTGCCGTAAGGTCTCCCCGGAGCCTTCTCTTCTCCAGGCTGAACAACCCCAAATGCTGCCAGAGCAAAAAAGTACAGTCAACCTATTTATCTAGGGCAGAGTATAGGGAGGGTTGAAATACTGCTTAATGACCGAATTTGACATTGCAGAAAAGAGACTCCTGCAAAATCACAAGCAATTACTTCCCCCCCACCTCACCCTGTTATCTTAGACCAGCAGCTTTACATAAATACTTGCAAAAACGTACAGAGGGCTGCTGATTATTTGAACTAGTGGGTGAAAGCAGAACAATATTAGGACAGCCTGGTAAGGCTTAGGACTTTGGCAGACTATGCATCAAATGGTTTTCACAGCATTTGTCAACAACCTCTGCATTCACTGCATTGCAACAAGGGAGATGGGTCCTGCAACAGACAGATCCTGCCTGCTTGCACAGCTTTAAACGTTCTTTCTGAATGTGGTCCACAATATTTGTATTGCTCAGGTGATACCAGCACTGTGCATACTTGAAAGTGCAACCTCCAAAGAGTTAAGGAATCAGGACTGAGGCTGAACCCACCTGCAGTTTTAGGATGAATGGAGCAGTATGACACGCTCTTGATAACACTGCAGAAGTTGAGTAACAGCAGTGGGAGATGTGCACAAATGGGGTTTTTGGAAGTGCCTCTTGTTGGCCGAGCTCTCTCCCCCATGACATGAAGTGGAAAAGCAGTTACTGGGGGATTACAGTTCCAAAAGCTGTGGATAAACACATTTCCCCCCGAAGCCCCCAACAGCTTTGTAGTTCATATCTACTTTCTCTGGAGCTGGAGCTGTTACTCTCTGCTGTTACGTCACAGAAAGAGGCTGGGTGTGACACCTCTCCCTTGCATATAGCTCGGGGCTCGTGGCATGAGGGCGGTGGGAAGAGAGAAGCTATTTCTCGTGTAACCCACCAGGCACTGTCCCCTGCATAAAGTTTGCCTGTCACCACACAGCCTCTCTTTTCCCTTATTTCCTTGCTACCTTCTCATTTTAAGGCACAGAATTGCTTACCTACTAGAGACAAGCTGGAGCCTAAACGCTAAACTGTTCCTTTCCTTAGGCTGTGCAGGAGTGGTGAGCTTTGTACTGAGATTCCTGGGAAGAAGAATGTCAAAAGTCAACATGCAATAAATCCTTTTGGGTTTTGTCCTGGAGGCATTCATACAGCTTCACAGTCCTGTGTAGTCCATTGATCAGCACGTGCATAAATGGTGAAGGACTGCAAGCTTCAGAGCAAGGCTATCCAAACAAAAAAATGATGTTGCACATATTTTGAGACTGAATTTCTCTTCAGATGAAGGAGGAATGATATTAATGGCTTTATTGAGAATCAAGAAAACATTCCATGTAAGTCTTTTGTAAAGGAAATGAGAGCAAGAACACACTAGTACATAGGAAAAAACACTAATTCTATATGCTACTTTGTGTTCATACATTTCAAAGCACCCCTCCAAAGAAAGCAAGCACCACAGTCCATTTACAAACTGAGAGCCAAAATACATAAGGAACCAAAAAGACCTCGGGGTCAGGAGCATGCCTGCGGCAGCAAGGAGACACATCCCAAGACAAACTCCATTGGGCTGTACCACCACCGTGTGGCACGAGTGTTATGGCATCAATAGTTACTGATGGTACAATACAGACAGCCTGGTACAGTTATAGGCTGTTTCCTGGTCAAATTAAATTTCGATCACATGCAAGTAGGACGTATGCAGCATCCAAACCCATATCATCAGTTATTGTGAAATATATTTTCATTCATGTCTGATCATTCCTTTGCTTAAGGTTATTAGGGTAGTTTGTTAGCTCACTAAGATAACACTAATGCAGATGCTGCAACATGGCCAAATGGTCTAAACATAAAAAACATTTTTACTATTAGTTAATTTGCTTAATTAAAGTAAACTACTACCAAGCAGCCAAAACAGAACAGAAGCAAAAAGAGTCCCCAAACAAAGACAGACTCAACATTCACATGCAGCATCCATTATAATTCATAATTTTTCATTAAGTATTCACAAGCATCCTGACCATTTCCAGGAATGAACTTGGCATAAACAAATTCCTAACACTGTAGAATTTCTCACTCCACAGTGGCCCAGAGCTCTTTTCTGAGCATAAATTTGGGAAATAAATTATTTTTATGAAGTGCTCCATCATGAAAATGGAAGCAGAAATTACACTGATTGCCATAAATGCTGTCAATTATTTATTTCCTGTGCAATGGTTACAGAGGCAACTGCTATATTTAAAAAGCATCATGCAGACAACATGAAACATTTATTTAAGTGGTTGCACACTGCAGAGAGCTTGCTTTAACCAGACTTTATTGCGCTTCTCACTGGAATGAAGACTGGCAGTTTGGTAGTCAGCACTTTCCATGGAAGCTTAAGCTCAGTCAGAGCTACTGAATGCAAAATTTTTACCCTGGCAATTAAACACGTATTGCAGCTTGGCGCAGCATAACACAGCCAACTGAATGCAAATCTGAGAAAAAGACCGTTTATGAATAAGAACCATGACTGTGCCCAGAAGTAACACAAAACTTCCAAAAACCAAACTAGAGATAAAGAGAGAAGACAGGGCAAAAATCCCATCTCACAGCCAAGTTCTTAGCACATCCAGATTTCACCTCAACCAGAAAAGTCTCTTTTTTACTCCTTTCTACTCACATTTTATTATTCTGTGTGTTCTGTTTACAACTCTTGTGGTAATATTGCAGATTACTTGGGACTAAATTAACTGGACTAGACTCCATTATTTTCAATGTTGCAAATGTATATTTCCTGCTGATTTTCCTGCATCCTTGGTGCATCATTTTGTTTATTTTTCTTTGAGAGCTTATAAAATGTTTTTAACCCTCTGGATTAGCAGATCTGAGGACCAGACACTTCATTAGCTTACAGCATTTATCCAAATAGCAGTATAGCACAGGGGACCTCATGTTCATACGAAGGTCTGTATCCCTTTGCTAGTACTTCTGCTCTTGAGTACTAAGTATCAGTAACTCCTAATTTGACTTTGCATCCTGAAGGGAAAAGCTGTGGGTTACATGAGCACAAGCCTCTATACAGCCAGACAACATGCAAGTGTTGCTCAAGTCTTCTGCGTTCAGTTCTGGATACCTTCACCATGGTTTTTTTCCTATAGTCAGAGTAATTTCTCAGCACGTGCTGTTTTCTTTATGAAAGTAGCATCTACTGCACCCAGAAAAAATAATTCTAAGAATCAAAATGAAAACACACTCTGCAAGTGGCACATGCTCAACACTTGGAAGAATTTGCACCCCAGGCTGCAAGGAGAACTTTCTGTCCCTCGGAGACTCCACAATCCAGACAATCTGCCGTAGTGCCACCTGGTGCCGCTCAGTTATATTACACAACCACCTTAGAGCAAGGAAAAAACATGCTTTTGCCATGATTTTCAAACACACTCACAACTAAATTGCTATTTAAGATTAAGAGGTCCCAAGTCACCCATTAGGTTGAGGATGCACACAGCATAGCACTTTCATGTCTATTATATTACCAATGTACAAGAGGAAAATATAAAAACTACATGTGCAAGACAGATAGCAAATACAGAAACTCACATTGTGCTCAACAATGAAAAATAAAAGGGCAACGGGCTCCATTTGGATGAAACGTCTTCTTTTCTGGTCCAGTCTCTTCCTCTCTGTATTTACACAGTAAACAACAAAAAAGGAACAGGAATATCTGCAACTCCACCAGTTTAGACAAAACAAGTATCAATGAACAGAAAGAACTAGATTTATTTTGGAGAGTTAAGTACTGTTTGAAAGAGAGACATAATGATTGCCTGAGGCAGGCAAATGACTGGCTGAATAAAAGTTTTTTAAAAAAGATTATTTTTGTCAGATGGCTGCGCACACGGAGCAGTACACCCTCGCTCCACTGGAGTGTGCTGTTTGCTTGCAATAGGAATACCAGCTCCTGGCTTCCCGGGGCTGCAGGTAGTGCTGTGATCTCCGTCCCTTTGTACCCTGCACGCTGCTGCGTGGATCTTCACCAACCCCTGCTCTAACGCGACTGTCTGTGCATTACAGATGTTGGCAGGATTCAATCAGCTGCTTTATTGGCAGGAGCCTGTAGCAGCAGCAGCAGCAACGCAGCTACTCCACCAGTGCTGCTTATCTCACAGCAAACTCTACGTGGGACTCATCCCAGGCAGATCCCCTTGCTCTGAACTCAGCCAGCCTTGAGGCCAACAGAGCTGGTGAGTGCTGTGACACCGCCACAAATACAGACCTTTCCTTTTGCTTGCTTATTCAATCGTTCCACTCATTAGCCATCGTGCAGGTTAATTAAAATAGAAAGCAAAAAGGGCAACGGCAGTCTATACTTTGATTGAGGACTGTAAAAGGTCTCAAGTTTGCTTCCTTTCAGAGAAAAAAAAAAAGGGGAGAAAGATCAATGCTGTTGCAAACATTCAGTGCTTGAATAACTTTGCTTTCCACAGCAAATATCAAGAGCCAAACCTCCAATAGGGTAAACAGGTCTTGATTCAATGAAGCCAGCACAGGTTTATACCACTAGAGGCTTTGACCCTTAGGACCCAATTTATAGTGGCTGCTCATGCAGAACACAGTCAATCAGTGGGAAATCAGTGGAAAGGAGTAAACTCTAAAACTGGATACCTGAACCTTTTATTCTCTCTTCATAGTACACATTAACAGGAACTGCTCTTTATAGTAGCAGGGAACTTAAGGAAGCACTTACATTTAAGCTAAGAAGAATTCCCATCACCAACCCTCCTCATTCTTTCACCTATTACTGGTATAAAATCATCACACTCCTGGCAGGCATCAGAAAGAAAAGGGACCATGGTGATTAACTTGTAAAGTTTTGCTCCTGTGACTTGAGAGCATCCTCTTAACAGACTTTCAAATAAAAAGGCATTTGGGTTTGAGCTTCAACAGCTGCTGCAGGAGTCAGGATGCTAAAGTAAAGCCAGGACAGAGACAGTGAAGTCTCAGAAGATTTCCACTTGCAAATTCCTACATAACAAGAGAAAACCAAAAACACCTTGCACAGGAGGGTAGAAAGAGCATTTGCTAGCTCTCCTCTTCACTTATTTCAAATGAGAAATGGGAAAAGTAGTCAAGGAAGCCCAAGGCTTTAGGCAAAACACTTGATGCATTTTTGAAAGAGAAATTACACAGTGAAGCAGAAATGCAATGAAGATGGAGACAGGAATTTATCCGAACTCTGCAGTAAGATTCTGTATCTACTCGTTACCTTCTTTTACCTATTCCACCCTCACTTTTCAAATCCCGCACAACTCAGCCTCACCACAGAGAATAAGAAGGGCTCCTACAGCCATGCCATCGCATCCGAGCACCCCTACCTTCACTCTGAAACAGCAGCAACTTTGGTGGTCCTCGCAGCTATGAGGACAGGCACTGTGTGCAACGTAATGCCCAGGTCTGCAGAAATGCAGACAAATGCCTGCCATGCCTGACTGCACCTCACAGGGCCAGTGCTCTTCCTGGGACCCCAAGGCTGTCCGTGGGGAAGATGCTGAAAAGCAGCTTAACTCACTTGCCTATGGCGCTGTGTGTGCCCACAGCTCCCTCCCTGCCACCACCACTGCCGGGCGAGCAGGGAGCCTAGCCGCCTCCTCACTGGCATGGCCGGGTCTGGGGCATTTCTGCTTCGCAGGAGGACGGGACAGCAAGGGAGCTCCAGTCCTTTCAGGAGAGGACAACCACATCCCCTCTCCCCAGCAGGCGGTGATAGGGGTCACAGTCTATGTGTAAGGGAAAACACATTCAGTCTTACTTGAACAAGTTCAAATAAAGATGACAAGACTTCAGCTTCTTCTTTAAAATTACCCAGTAGCATGCCATGTGGCTATAAAACAGACTGACTACCATCAGTTTTTACTACACCATATATAGTGCATACATAACGAAAACACAATCTACTGCCCTAGCCCACAGGAGGGGACAATTTGTTTCTGAGATGAAGTTTGCTCGCTAATAATGGCTGGCAGCAACTGCTGCTGCTGTCATAATGATAGCACTTTCTTATCTTTATGTCTCTATTCCCTGCAACAATCTAGGTGCCTTGCCGTGAACTAATGCTGCCATCCAATAAAACATTAAAAAGGCATTAAGTACAGCACCGTGCCAAAAGCTACTGCAACTACAAACAGAACTGTCTAAATGACCCTGTTTAAGAGTCTGGAGCATACTAACGAAAATGTTTTTCTTGCTTACATCATGATGTCCACCATACATTCCTCACTGAAAGCCTAGGTTGCCGAGGCCAGGAGCAGGTCCCCAACACGTAGCGATGAAGACAAAATTCTAATCTTCATACCAGTATAAATGGCTAGGGGCTGCTCTAGTCCCAAGCGCTGCTATGGATCATGTACACCTCCCCGCAGTCCCTACATGCAGTAGAAAGGTACAAGCCTTTCTACTGCTGTGCTGTACTCCCAGGGCAGATGAAGAAGCAGCTGTTTAGAACTGCTGCTACAAACTATCATTTGGATCTATGCACTCTTAAAATGTACAACTGAAAGAACGGAGGTATGGGGGTAACAATTAAGTTTCCTCTGTAATCCTCTGGGACATAAGAGCAGCCCCTATGCTGAGAACATTGATGGAGGAGGGAGATGTTACTTTAAAAAAGGAGCAAATGCATCGGTGAAGCCGAGTGCAGAGCTGACTTTGCACTGCCCATCCTCTGAGCGGGGTACTCCTGGTCCGGGCACTGTGTAGCCAAATCAGAGCAGAACTGAGCCCACCATTACATGGTGCATTGTTAGGCCACAGCATATGGGCATTTCTACTGATCAGCATCCTTTGCATGCTGTCCCATGTCTATTAGTCACTACAGAACGAGCTTTTGCATCCCACAGGATGTTAAAGCTTTTGAGGAGAGTTACTAGCCCACATACCCCAAGAGACAGCTGTTGTGAGTGCTGAACAAAAAGATGGCACAACTCAATCTGACTCCAACGCCCCTGCAGCAGCCCCCAGCGAAGAGTCAGGCTCACCCTGCACAGGGGACTGCCCGGCATTCAAAGTGATTTACCCATCCTCAGGGTGAACCTCCACGACTTGGCCAGACCAGCCAAAGAGTCAGGAATGGCTCACCTGTGATGCTCAAGTCACACGTAGCTCTGAAACATAAAAGGCAAGGCCTGTGCCATAGCTGTTTCACACAATTAATGGCATGGCTGTGCTGGATAATCCCTGCTGCCATCTGTCAAATGGCTGAGGCCAGCGAAGTCAGCTTGGTCTTAAGCTGACAGTCTAGCATCATCCTAAAACAGAGTGGTGGGTTGTCGTGGTTTAACCTGGCCGGCAGCCAAACACCACACAGCCGCTCGCTCACTCCCCCCTCCCCTCAGTGGGATGGGGGAGAGAATCGAAAAAAAAAGTACAATTCGTGGATTGAGATAAAGACAGTTTAATAAAACGGAAAAGGAAGGGAAAAAAAAATAATGATGATAATAATAATAATGATAGAATATACAAAATGAGTGATGCACAATGCAATTGCTCACCACCCGCTGAGCGATACCCAAGCCGCGATCGCTACTTCCTGGACCACGCCTCCTATTTATATATTGAGCATGACGTCACATGGTATGGAATACCCCATTGGCCAGTTGGGCTAGCTGTCCAGGCTATGCTCCCTCCCAGTTTCTTGTGCACCTGGCAGAGCATGGGAAGCTGAAAAGTCCTTGACTAGCAGACTACTTAGCAACAACTAAAAACATCAGTGTCTTATCAACATTCTTTTCATACTAAATCCAAAACACAGCACTAGGAAGAAAATTAACTCTATCCCAGCCGAAACCAGGACATGGGTCTATTGCAATCATCTGCCACAGCCTCCCTGGGGTATGTGAAAATGGAATTATACTGTTCATCACACAAAGAGATTGTGGTGCGCTGATCATAACCTAGGGGTCACTGACCAGGAACTTCACTGGCTGTCTGAGCATGAAGCACTAAACTTTCAGCCTCTGAAAATCCTGTTGTTCTCCTATCCAGTCTTAGCCCAAGCAGAAAGTGCAGCTTCTTGTAAAGTCAGCTGCTGATAAAGCAACTTTTTGAAGAGCTGTTTTAGCTGTGTGCAGGAGATCAAGCAGTGAGAAGCTGGGATACGGGAAATGCCTTCTCACCCACAATCTCGACTCACTGCAGTTCTGATTCTCTCCAAGCCCAGGGCAGAGATATGGACATCAAATCATAGAATCATAGAATCATAAAGGTTGGAAAAGACCTCTAAGATCATCAAGTCCAACTGCCAGCCCAACACCACCATGCCCACTAAACCATGTCCCTAAGTGCCTCATCTACACGTCTTTTAAATACTTCCAGGGATCAAATGCAAGTAACAGCAGACAAGCCAGACAGAATGTAGAAAGAGTGATTTTTTTGTTTTGTTTACTAGTTCTAGTCCTCTCAGTAGATTAACCACCATGCAGTTTAGTTAAAATAAGTAAACAAAAAGAATGGCAGCTGACAAAATACAGCCACTGTCAAGTCTGACTGCACAGCCGGAGCCTCGGCTACTTCCCTTAGCTGGGGGCAGAGTATTCAGCCAGAACCAAATGCTGCAACCTCAGCACTTTTCCTGTTTTTCCCCAAACAAATATTGAAATTGAATATTCAAACTCCCTAGTGTGGCTGAAGGGATACATTATTTTAGCAAATTAATAATTACCATTTTCTTTCTGCACTGATACATTATTATAAGCTTTAGAAATATATAAAAGGGGGAAAATTTCCTCAAGGCTGTATTAAATATAAAATCCATTCATTATAACAGAACACTCTTTTTATTACAGACTGCACTTGGCAACAGCTGCAGTTGTGTTCATGTTAAGGTATCATCTCTTCAGAAGTACAGTGAGTTTCTTTAGAGGATGTGTTAAAAGACACCACTGCAAAGCTAATAATTTGCAAGAGGAAAAAAACCCAAAAACCAAAATACAAAAACATCGGTACGTACTCAGAAACATCTATTAGAAGTCCTGAGGTGTAGTTATTTTAAGAACATGGAAATTATTTCCACGCTACTGCTAATAACGCTCCAACACTTTGATATGTCCCTTTGATATGTCTCCAGAAAGCTCCTGCCCTCTCTGGAGGGGCTCTCAGAAAAGCAACTTCAGACCTAAAAGCTCCTGTGTTGCATATACATTGGGAGAACAGCAGCCACGGCGTACGTGGCAAATATTTTCCATAAGAAACAGGGTGAATACTTTGGATTAGCTCAAAACACATTTATCTCAAATTCCTGAAAATGATACTACATATAGAATCATAGAATCATTAAGGCTGGAAAAGACCTCTAAGATCATCAAGTCCAACCGTCAACCCAACACCACCGTGCCCACTAAACCATGTCCCTAAGCGCCTCATCTACACGTCTTTTAAATACGTCCAGGGATGGTGACTCAACCTTATATACTGGTATTCTTTTAAGAAAGATATGCAACTTGGCTGCTCACATTTCTTTTTTATTATTATTATTATTATTATTATTATTTATAATTAGAGTATAAATGTTTGAGAAAGTATTTCTTTGCTTGACTATGGAGACTGTTGATTTAAATGATCAGGCTGCCTTTTTAGGAACTGGATTTATCACAAGCAAAGGGAGAGAAATTCTCAGGTATCCTTGCTAGAACAGGGTGCAATTCCTAAGGAACAGTGTCAATAAACTTAAAAAAAAAATCCCTATGGTTTAGATCCCCTGGTCTAATTTGTGTTAGAACCTATAGATAGCTCTCGCTATTAAAGAATATTCCTCTCAAGAGGGTGAGATGAGCTGGCCAAGAAAGCAGATCATTACAGGAAATCAAGGCGGGAGCTCAGGATGAACTGGGATAATTCCCATAGCCAAACCAATAGGAAAAGTGGTTACTGCTGACTTCCAAAGCAGACTCCGTATTCAGAAGTTCAGGAAACACTGCTACAGAAGACATACGGCCTTCTTTAAGGTTTGCTGGGACCTTCAACCTTTTGGCACTGGTTAACTAAACTATTTCAGCAAAGAGTGCTACAGCAAGGCTAAGCAAGACGAGTGAGCCCCTGCTACGGCGGCTCCAGCTCCCAAGGGCTTTCCTCCAAGCAGTGGGGGCTCAGGGAGCCGAGCACGTAACCGCAGTTCCTGCACAGCCGTCCTGCTTGGCTCATTACATTTCACAGTTTTCCCTGTGCAAATACGAGGGAAAGCCAGCACTATGCAAGTAATGTGGCTGCTAATGCCTGGAAGTGATAACCTAACTCAAGCCTGTAGTAAACAATACTTAGAGTAGCTTAGAAAGAAAAGCAAACCTTTACAGTGTTTTGGCCCAGCTTCTTAAGGAAATAAGCTTTGTACAATTGCAGTAGCTCATCCCAGATCTCTTGCCCCACCTGGCCAGTTTCAACTAAATTTGACAGAGGAGAAGTGATCCCCAAAACGAAAATCACCTTCCAAAAATCAAGAAAACAGACAAGTAGATAGAGGTGAGGTGCTGCATTAATGCCCCCACGTAGGGCAAGATTTGGTCATTGTCATGAATCAGAAAATCCACAAAACAGAGAAAAGTATGAACACTCCAGTCACAGGAAAAACTTAACTTTCAAGTTAGACACCACCCAGCCCTAACATGAGAGGCAAAACTAGATGAAACCAGGAGATGTCTGCCACACTGCCTGGTTTCACACTGTGATAGAGTCTCTGCGGGAATCAAACTGTACCAAGCTCAGCAGGCTTAAACTCCAGCTGTACAGGGTCACCAGAACTACATTATTTTAGCTCCTGCTCAAAGGGTCTCTGCTTCCCATAAATATGGTGACATTGTAAAGCACAAGGTAAACGAATACATAGTGAGACTGATTGAATCAGTGGTTAAAAGTGTTAAAGCATCGGGCTTCACAACAGAAGACCTAAGTCTACTGGCTTAATATTGGCATTTCAGCAGCAGCACAGTATTGCTTGTAGCATCCAGCTGTGGGAAGGAGGCCAAATACTCCAAGATGGCACTGGGCTCTCAGGTGCAGACACCTAGGACGGAGGCTGGAGAGAGGCATTGGTCACCCAGACCCTAAGGTGCAGCAGGGCTGAAAGTCTCCTTCGTGAAAACTGTAGATGGCACCCAAAAGCTATGCATTGTACTACAGCCAAGCAAAACCTCTCTGCAGCCTTATTCCACAAGCTGTGCTCCATTGCATGGGTCACTTCTGCCAGCGCTATGTTGCTTCTCCAACAGTTTGCTTTTCTACCTAAGTCTGGCAGCATTTAAATACTGTACTAGAAAAAGGGCCACAATCCAGACACCAGCTGTTACATGGTTTTTCTGTTTACAACATCATGTTCTCCTGACAGGGTATTTAAAACAAGGAAAAAAAAAAAAGTCCAAATTGAAGCAAACTTCTACACAGAGTGTGAAGAAACCACACAGCAGAGTGGATAATTGCTCTGCACAGCTTCTGCCTGCTGGGGGAAATAGTCTTCAAATATTTACCAGACAGAATATGCTAACAGGGAGCTGTCTAGTACTTTTGCTCACCATATTCTGAAAATAGATGTCACCTATTTCTCTGTTATTATAAAAGTGGTAATATATTTACTTCAGGAACATACAGATTCCAGATTGGCAGGTTTGCAGACTCTTGCATTCGTGTACCAGTTGCAGATGACAGGAAATTTGTTTCCCAACAAAGACACTACAGTTAAAGTGACACTTCTTGTCTCATTTTATGTAATTATAGCAGTAGTAACCTGGTCAGCTAGGTCACTACTTTTTCCTGTAACTATTAGCTTTACCACAGAAATATAACTTCAGTTTTCCAAAACCACTTAAATTTAAGTCAAATTCAATACAAAGTTCCAGCTGAAACAGCCCCATTGACCATTAGGAACAACATGAAGAGACATGTCAAGAAGCTGGTGGTGCCTCGCCCTGTACTCAGCTCTATTTTGCACAAATATCTGCATTCCCTGGGAAAAAGGATTCCTGGGTCCCAGTCCCTGTTCTGACAAAGACTTAACTTCTTCATACAAAAGCACATTTAGTAACTAAAGACATACAGAGAACATGGCCTCCCATCTCCCTGCCTAACAAACTTCGGCTCTTCGCTGTTCTAAAAAGTAGAAGAGGAGGGTTCAGGCACTCAAAAGTATATCTCACTGCACTTGGATCTCTCCACCCTAAATGTATGCTGTCAAACTCCTGCAATATTTGGTAACTTCCCTTTCCAAATGTTTCGCTTTATTTCTGTCATTTATTCTATATGTGTTCACAGTAAAACCCTTTATTCTGAAACAAAGGGAGATTTCCTTTTAAAAGAAGAAAATTTTTCCAGCATTGTATTTGGCAAGTAAAATACAAAAATTACATGTTTATTCCAGTCTAAAATTATTCCCCATTTGCCAGCCTTGGGTACAGCTGTGAAACTGAAAAGCCTTTCCACAGCCCTAATCATGGCATCTCCAAAATCATGGTGGAGTTGGGACCAAAACCAGAAGCACATCCCAGAATTAACACAGTGAGGAAAAATCACAGGAATTATTTTGTTTGCTTAAACCCTGTTTCTCCATAATAGCTCAGTAATTTTGGCAATCCACAAGCTCCGATGCAATATTCTTTCCTCTCATTCAGGGTCATTCATGTGTTTGTCAGAAATAGTAAGACACAAGAAGGTTGGAAATTTGGCCTAAGCACACTTCAGCAATGCTTGGGATAGACACTTCAGTTAGAAAAGAACAGATTAAGAAGAAAAAACTTGACTTTGTCTTTTTTCTTTTTTTCTTTTTTTTTTTTTTTCCTTTTTTTTNTTTTTTTTTTTTTTTTTTTTCCTTTTTTTTCCTTCTTTCCTTAAACTGCCATGTTTAAGGGAGTACAACTCCCTTGTACTTTCTCCTTGAGAGCCATTAATCTTACAAACCATGCTTTCTCTTGAGCTGGAAACTATGAACTTCAAAATCAAGTACCCACTTGTTTCAGGAATTAAAAGGCAATAGAAGCCACAAGACCACGATCTGTTCCTATTTTGCTCTCAGTAAAGGTGCAGTGTGTAACTTGGAAGCGCGTTCTGAGTGATGACTGCTTGGCTGCCCGCATTGACAAAGCCACAGGGCATCGTGCCCGTCCACGGCAGGCAGCAGGGAATCCCATGCAGAAGTGTCCTCAGGTTTTACCCCTCTTCCTAAGGGCTCACAAAATTTTGTATGCATTTTTAAGCCATAGATAACAGCCTTGAGTGATCTACATACCGATTATATCAGCACTGCAAGTAAACCATGCCCAACTTACTTAACTTTTCCTTAGCGATGCAAGAACGCAGGCAGTCCTTGCTGGATGCAGATGGCACATGAACTCCCTGTGCCAGACAGCACTCTTGAAATCCGAACTTAATCCCAATTCCCGCAGTCCCTGGGAAATGCTATGAGAAAAGTGAACAGAGCGACTTTCCAGTGTTTAAAGAGCAGGACTGCTCACCTGGTATTCCTTCTGCCAACATTGCCAAGTTGTTTTCATGCATCTGAAAGGGGCCTTTTACATCAGCCGGTGCAAGAAACAACAGGAAGAGCAAAGCAGCAAGCAATATCTTACTCCTGCAATCCTAAGGCTTTCCAAGGACCTGTGTGCAGATGAATGTGTTACTTGGTGAGAGGCAAAAGGACACAGCAAGCAAAAGTTCTCATTACTGTTATTTCTCTTTTATTCAGACGTATTATTTAATTCTGAAGATCAGATCAAAAACAACCACCAGGACAAATTCAGACTCCCCTGGAAGAAGTACTACATCCTGCCCCATGACTTTCAGAATGCTGGGTTCATAGCTGATGCTTAACAAGAACAGATAAACAAAAAAAGCCCTCTCAGTCCTACGCAATGAGTATGCTTTCTGATGGATGTGGGTAGGCCTAATTTGATCTGAAATCAGATAAAAATTTGGATCAAGAAAAAAAAAAAATTCTAAATGAAGACAAACCAGCATTTCATTTTACAAACAGGAGAGAACAGCTTTGTGCACGGCATAACTCTCCCACTGCTCTCAGAGCGACAGTCAAATAGAAATGACTGAGGGATCTACACCCTTGGTGATGGCCCAAGGAATGACAAGGGGATTAGACAAGGCACTACAAAGGACCCAGGGTACGTGGGCTGTTGCAACTACAAAGTCTCCCTCGGGGAGACTTGTTGCCGCAGAACTGCCTGAACAGCAAACACACAGCATGATGGCTTTGTCCCTACCAGTCTCCCTCACATGGGCCTCCTCCAACTACTGTGCCTTGTCTGTTAGAAGATGGGAGCTACCAGTATCATATTTCAGTCGCAACCTATTTTTGTCTTGTGGGCATTAACTAAACTTTAAAGAAAGCAATAGTGATGAAAAGACATGAAGTTTTGTGTGACCTGACAGAACAGAGCAAAGCTAATTCATCCCTCACTGTCTCTGCTCTCAGTACCTAAAAGTTATTTTGATGGCTTTCCACAAGATAGTATTTCAGCAAGCTGTACAGATAGATACATGTTATCATAAGTCTTATCACCAATGGCCAAAGCAACCCTGGAACAGAAATTCCTCAGGAAATAGGTTATGAGAATCAGTTTTAAGAAATATGACTGTTTTCAGCTCCTACTTCCCCTGATTT
This sequence comes from Phoebastria nigripes, assembly GCA_035582835.1. Lineage (NCBI taxonomy): Eukaryota > Metazoa > Chordata > Aves > Procellariiformes > Diomedeidae > Phoebastria > Phoebastria nigripes. The sequence goes on from JAYKAV010001820.1 coordinate 1,056,356, forward strand.
CCAGGGCAGTAGGATCCAACCCGCCAAACTTTACAAGTTTTGCTAGTCTGAAAAAAGAATGAAAGTAACAACGGCCATTTGGAAGAGCATAAAATGCAAAGAAAGTGCTAGGGTCTGCAGAACTATTTCTATATAGCATCTGGCTCCTTTTGCAAAGTTTGACATTAGGTCTGCAGCTGGACAATATTTCAGTTTATTGCTCTGTGCAAAGCCTCACATGAAGCTGTTTGGAAAAGGCAACTATTAATTAGTCCTAATGAGGATAAAATTTGCTTTCAGCAGGCTTACTTTATTGAAAACAGCGGAAACAATTGAGCTGAACAACAAAACAAGCTGCAATTAGAAGCTGAATGTCCGCTGGCCCTAGAGCAACATACACAGCTGATGGCTAATGACAAATTAATCTACATCTCCCATACTAAATTTTGACCGCAATGTAGAGCACAGGAAAGGTATGGTTTGTATCCTATCAGACTTAAACTTCTCAACTGAAAGTTGATAGGTAAAAAAAAACAACCTCAGAGCTGTTTTTATTTCCTTGGCAACCCTTTATTATGAGCCAAAACACATCTGGAAACTGCACCAGCAATTTGGGAGATAATCAGGAGACGGTTACCTCTATGACATCCTTTGACACTCTGAGAAGTCAAAAGCATTTCTAAATGCTGAACTCAGTGCTGTGTGTAGAGGGGTATCGGATTAGATGAACCACTGTTACACACCACAAAAGCAAATTCCTGAACTGTTGAAGACTACCGTATCAGAAAAGCGTAGGGAAGTGGCAGAGGAATGCTTTAAGATTGCTAGTGAGGACTAGTAAGCCAAAAAGGTCCCACAGAATATTAGGTCTTTACAACAACAATAAACTGACATTAATTTTCCAGATGTCTGATATCCAGGCCTATTTTCAGGTACTGTTCTCCTTTCCTTGCCACCACAGAAAATAGCATCAAACTGGAACTGCCTGTGGGGAGCAGTGTGTGGACAACTTCACACTCCCATTTTCCTGGGACTCAAGCTCAAGAAAGCGAAAGGACATCTATTCTTTCTCCCCTCAGTGCATAAAACACATGTTGTTCTGAGCTCAGATGTAAATCCTATTAACAGTTTGCCATTTCCCTTTCCTCCTCCATCTCTTCAGTCTTTCACTCTCTTGCACTTCTTTCTCCTAAACATTTGCCTATCTGCAATCATTTCACACATTTTGATGTGTGTGGGTGCATGCACACATTTGTGTGCAAAAAAACAAGATAGGAGGAAAAAAGATTAAAATATACCAAGAAGCAAGACTCTGTCCAACAGCCTTGGAAGGTTAATGGTGGAAGAAGAGATAGACTAACCTGAGGAAGGAGGAGGACAAGGACAGAGAAGGGACTCCTGAGGACTCCAGAGGAAGGAAGATAAGAGATGAGGGAGCTCTAAGAAGCAGGGGAAACAGGATGGGACATACTTGCTGAACTTACTTATCCAGTCTTCCTGTTCAACAGGCTGTACTGTTTTGGCAATACTTCTAGAATCTGTTTTATTTCCAAGGAATTAGCCAGTTAATACTCCACATATATACTATTATTTGTTATCCTCACTAATTTCCTCTAAACTATTCCTGTTTAAAGTTATCCAACATGATTTTAAAAGAATATTTAATTCATTAGAGATGGCTTTAAAATTTCATTTTACCTTTTCTATCCTTGTAGTCATTTCCCTTCCCTCACTTCAGTAGTTCAAAACACGTAAGCAGAAGATCATTTTTTCAAACCACTATGTTTTTCATCCTAGGATGCCTTTAACTGCGATTGAGTTCTGAAAAAAACTTTGAAAGACACAGTTATCTCAGAATTCTTATCCTGTGGAATATCTCAGAAACGTGCCTGCATACTGATCTGTCTTAGTTTCTTTGGCCTCTGTACATCTTTTGTACCCCCAGCTGGTCCTGTTTGCATCTGGAAAGGCAGCAGAAGAAAAAGTAATAGAAAAAAGCATGACAGGTATCATCAAGTCTACAATCTGATGCAATGGAGTTGTACAGGAAACCTTAAAAAAAAAAATTGAGGAAATCCAATTCCAGCCATTTCCACACATGCTTTTTCTCCATAATGCTTATTTTGCTCCACAGAACATTATTTCCTATATCTCCAGTAACGTTAATCCATCAAACTAACACAAGAAAGGCTTTTTCAGTATCTCTTGACCTTAGATCATGACCACACTGAGTTGAACACAACAGCAATTTATATTCTTTTCCAAATGCCTTTATGCAGCAAGAACTATTCAGGTTTGCTGAACCTTGGATATTTGTGGTACTCCGTGTGCTTGGGGAATGCTTTAAGAACTATAGCCAATCTAACTTCTACATGCAATCAATATTAAGATTTTAAATAGCTCCTACTGTACCAAAGTGACCTTATTCAAAAAAAAAAAAAAAAAAAAAAAAAAAAAAAAAAAAAAAAAAAAAAAAAAAAAATCAGGATTTAACAAAGATAAAAAGCTGTATAGACAGCTGTACATGCCCACTTCAGTGAAGAAATGTTACACATCAGAAAACAAGCAATATTGAAGAATATTAAAGTGTAAATTTCCTTAGTACCAATGAACCAACCTTTTCCCGAATTCCTTTTTATTCAGAAATATATGAAGCATGTAGTTACCAGAAGCCAAAAGAACTGAGGCTTGACCAGTCTCTCAAAGTTTGGTTACAAGGATACCCTTGAGCCAGTCCAGCCCACCAAAACCCAGTCTCCCCTCCATGTCACAACTACTTGCCTTCTCTTAATCTAGAGATCACAGAAGCCAGGCAATGAATCCTGTAGTTTAACTGATTTGACTGAAAATTAACCCTGCAATAAAACTAGTAACTGGAAAGATCCCAGACTTGCAATGTGCTCATGGGATCTTTGGATCCAACACAGAGGAAGGACAGGAAAACACTATATCCCTCTTATTTCATCAAAGGGGAATCTTGTCTGTTGTGCTTGGCTGCTTATGTACTTGCATCAACCTGCAGGACTGGGTGAAGAATGAACTTTGAAGGAGATTAGATGCAGGGTACAAAGATGAGTTTGGATGCAGGGCTCCCAAATGACAAAGGGCCACTGGGTCCTACTAAGATCCCTTGCTTTTTGTTGTTTGAATTGTCCAAGCTTCAGCCTAATCTAAATCCATAAAGCCCAGTTTGTCCACATTTAATGCCCTCCATTCTTTTAAGGTGTTTGGCATTGAGAAACAGAATTGTTTAAAAAAAAAAAAAAATCCATTAAGAAACCACAAAAAACAACCCTGGAGAGACTAAATACCCAACATCGCTTTTCACTTAAATGCTTCAGTTAAGGAAATAACTAATTAAAGAAATACTAAGAACACAGGAGATAATTCCCGGTTTTCACCACAAAATACAAATGTTGGAAAGGCAAATCTTGTACTCATCCTAAATTATTAATGAAAATTCTTTCCAGTTTTCTGCAATACATACATATATAAAAATTTAAATAAGGGTTGTCGGCATTGTTTTCTAATCATTTGTTCTACAAAAGCTTTTTGACTTACAATAGGTGCAGAAAGAAATACTAATTAGTATATTTAATCTGTGAACCCTACTTTCAGAATGGCTTTGCCACTGTTTTTATACATCCTTTAGGTATAACATCAGTGAAATGAAAAATCCCACCAGTTTACAACTTTTGAAAACTCAAGACAGTCTCTAAGGAAAAGTATTAGTGCATGAAATTAAACTACATACAGAATTGTTCCACTTGAAATATTTGAGCGTGACTTATTTTATTTGTGATAATGCAGTTTCTTCACATTTGCAGTAAATAAATACTGGCCAAAGAACAAAAGGAGTGAAAACTGATTGACTAAGATTACCGACATTGCCTGTACACCCAAACTGAAATCCTGCTTTCCAAAATGATTTTTTTCACATTGTAGCTATGATTTCTTCAATGGCCAGTCTCCAGCTGAACTGAGTATTAACCACTTACAAATGTTGGACACGATATTCAACTGACATCAACTGAGGTTTGTTTCAGTGAGTTCACTGCATCTATTTAAATCAGCACAGCCCAGTCTGTCTTTCTGAGCCCTAAGTGCAGTGACATTTCAAATTCAACTTTTTAATAAGCGACCACAGTCTACACTGATGTGAATCTAGGATGTGTCTATATTGTGAAATTACTCTCTACTACGCTTCTGCCTTAACCTGTTGAGTGACAGATTAGCTGATATAATTTAAAAGGAAAAAAAAAAAAGAAAAAAGAGAAGAAAAAAGATAAATACATCTTCTGAATGGAAAACAGGTAGGAATTTATAGTGGCCAAGACTGTTAGGGGACTGGAGTCAAATAGCTTGGTACCTAATCCCAAATAGACTAACACAATATTTGAACATTATGTTCCCCCCATCCACATCAAATACCATTTTATTGTTGGCATTTGGTTGCAATACTTACAAGGTCAAAAACCTCAACAGAGGACTAAATTCCTCCTCTCTGATCATGTTTAGACTAAGCTGCTTCATCCTGTGAAAATCAGAGCTTTTGAGGGAATGCAGAAATGCAGTGCCAGATGCTCCAGGGAACTCAGAAACGCAACAGTACCCAGCCCTGGAGCTTATACATCTCTGAACTGAGCAGGAGACAAGGAGTCATTTTATGGTTGCTAAGTACGCTACTTTTAGCATATTATAATCCTTCCTTGGATCTGGCACTAAATAAGACCTTACTGGGGGATACTCAGCTTCACTGCGTGTTTACAGGCCAGGTACTGAAGRCAATTACCACAGCTGCTATCTTTATTAACAACTATCATTGGCTGCTGACATTATAGCTAGCCATCACTGTTCAGTGAGCCCAAGCCTACTGCTCTCATTTGGCATCAAACAGATCTATTCTTCTACTAACTTAAACCTAAACATTGCTCATGGCTTCATGTGCTTCTTTCATCTGGAATTGCACTGAAGGACCACCAGGAATGCTTTTCTTACTACTCCAGCCACATGGGCATACAAGCTCTCCCCTGTGCTATCTTCTGAACTTGGAGAACGACGACTGTCTTGCACTTTCAAACCAAAACGTCCCTTACAATCCTTCAGCATCTCCATCTGCAACAACTGGAGATTTATCAAGGTCAAGCACAGAATAGTTTTTCTGCCTACAAATAGCAGACTCCCCAAGGCAGCTTATCCTCTACAATAGCCTCTCTCATTTAAAGCATAGATTTGGCAACTTTTAAGTAATTAATCAGGTGCTGATTCCACCAATTTTCTACCTGCACATATGTAAGCAGTTTTTGAAAGATACAAGATTTTGTAATTTTGAAAATGCAATATTTGATTTCTCTTTTTGAAATAACTTTCTCTTACATAACTATAGAAAGTTTTACTTCTTGTGTCAAATAAATTATTCAACCATACATTTATCTTTGTTTTGCAACATGTTTTAAACTAATGCATATTGAAAAGCATACAATATCTCTCCATAAGCTTATAGTATCTCTCCTATTTTTTCAACCACGAAAGTAATGGTTTCCCTACATGGTTTGCCTGTGCAACAGTACAAACTGTTAGAAGTAATGCTCTGAAGCAAAAGAAGTCAGACATGAGGTCCGAGCTCAATACGCAGACCTGTTGTTGGGAAGTCAGAATAGAATAGAATAGTCATTTACTCTCTGTGCATTTCAGCTCCTGTAGCAAATCTAATAATACTTTCACTCTCCCATCTCTTGTCTTTTGAGATTTATTTTCTGAAAAATATACAACATCCAGTATGTCATGGTCTGTCACAGTGAGGCTACAATAATAAAAGCATGAATGAATGGTATATATAGCATATTTGCTGTACACAGTAGTTGAGAAGTGGGTTAATTACCTAATGCAAAATCTAAGGCTCCTGTAACAGTTTCAGGCACAAGAAAAGATCCAGTGCATTCTCAAGTAGCCTGAGTAAGTCAACAGCACAATGCAGTGCTCCCTCATCCTACAGAGTTCTAACACAGCATCGGGAGTTTTAATAAATGGTTCAGTGCCTAATCCAATTGAACACTTGCCTGAAAGCAGCTTCTTATTCACTGCCCTGATTTACATGCGACTGCTGTAGTTGTCTACACTGCCAGGTACAYGTTTACATGAATGTTTCATGCAGTGGCCACAAACCTGTACTTCAAAGCTACAGTATTTTACAGCAGTACGTCAAACTTATAGCCTCACTGCATTAATTTTGTAAGTATATCCTCATTAGCTTCACTCTGAAAATATTGAAAACAAGTTTTACTATTGAAGACAATGTTTCCATAAGGACATACTTTAAAACTATGGTAATATAGATGTACCAGAACACACTGAATAATTTTTCTSTAACGGTTAAATGATATTGAATCACATGGTAGCTGAATATTCAGGAAAGAAAATGCTTGAATAAAACACATATGATCTCTCACTCTGGAGTGGTACCATCAACATAAAATGTCATCTATAGTTATCAATATTAGTGAAAATTAGCAATGATTAGTCAAGGACATCCATTCAAAGGTTAAAAAGTGGTTTTGCATAAATACATTACAGCCCAAATTATTTCTCCTGGGAAAAAACTAGGAACTTAGGATTAAAGTACTTGTTTTCACATACTAAAGGCAATATAACCCAGAAAACAAAAACAACAAAAACCAAACCAAACCAACAAACAAACAAACAAAAAAACCCACCACCCCACAACAACACAAAAATTATGTCAATTGAATGTACATTTAGTGAGTTCCACAGCCTTCAACATCAAGTTCTTTACAAAACTCAGTATCTAACCCAGGGTAAAACATAAATCTTCATTTGAAGGAAAGAAACTGCTGCTGAGAGCACAGGATAATGCTTAGTGAGTTCAAACTCTGCCTCTTGTATTGAGGCACAGTGCAGACCTGGACAAGGTAGCTAAAACCTCGGTGGAATTCATCCTTTCTATCCTGCCTCAGCCAAAATGCATCCTCCATAACCAAAGGACATACCAAAGCAACATACTAGTTCAGAGAAACTGCTACCCCATTTCTGCAAGTGAGAAAGCATCCTACATCTAACCTATATTACAGTACCAGGGAGCAACCTGATTGTAACCCCTCACTACTGTCACAGACTTGTAGCTTTATATCTACAAGCCACTCACTATTGCAGAGCACACACTACTGAATGCCTTGGAAAGAGGAGGGATTTCCACCTAGTAGCTGCCCCAGCTCCCAACGTGTACAGATCTACCAGGCACCAGAAAAGACCAAAGCATACCTAACCAAATTTTTCCTAATAGACTTTTCATACAAGTAGAATTCATTGAAGGGAAAAAAAAAACAGAAACAAAAACCTGAGTCACACAAGCTTGTTCAAGTAAAATACATATGTGCATTGATGTAATGGAGCCCTCACAACAAGGGCTCTTGACAAGGGCTGTGAGAAATAAGCACACTGGTAGCACTCTGCACACCTTGCAAGTTCCTGAACATGGTTCAAGAGACAACATCCAGCTGGGTTCTCAAACAAAATTGCTCCAGTCAAGAAACATTTCCTCGTAGCAAACAGCTTCACAAACAGCACTGCAAATTCAGCATGTTCATCCCTGGTGGAACTGCCTGAGCCTCAATGTTAGTTTGAGCTGCGCCTCATTGCTTTTGGCCCTTCCTTTCCAGAGCAACATTATTAGTTCTGTTTTGGAAATACAATGTACTTGAATTGTCTGTTCACTGCTTATACATGGAGGTTCCGGTGGGAGAGGAGAACGAAGGAAAAGGCTCTGCTTTCCTCACCATAAAGCTGCACAAAGCAACTGTCAAAGGAATCACTCCAGAGTAAATTTTGATTTCCAAGAGAAGTCCAACTTGAAGGCTAAGTCCTGGTTTGCTTGATTAAGTCTCAGGCCCAGGAACAAGGGACCAGTTCTATCAGACTGCCCTGGCTGTGACTCTGCAAAAACGGCTGTACCATGAGCATGCTGCTGGGCTGTGAATCTCTCCCAAAGTGGAGTCACCTTGTACCTAGATGACATCAGCTGTAATGGTGCACGCTGCTTTTATTACAGCCTTTCAAAGATAGTAGAAAAGAGCATGAATTTGGATGAGCAGCATCTAAATTACAATCTGAGCAGGCCTGCTGACATGTTGCAACCATGTGTTTTATAGCTGCTTGTTTCCTCACTTATATTTGTTATTCAGACAGATAAAATTTACTCATCTATTAATTAAAGGATTCCTGTTACTGCTTCCCCATGAACAGTCTTATTCTTTCATGTACCTACAGAGACCTTGAATAAATAAGCTTTGCTCAAGTACCTAAAAGAGAAACAAAATTTATATTTCCCAACTGATGTGCAAGGCACCAGGAAGATTCACCGACTTGACATGGCACATTGCCTCTTGGTGAAGGGGAGAAAAAAAAAAAAAAAAAAAAAAAAAATCAGGGTGGCAGAAGGACCTAGGGCTCAAAGCCCCTGAATTAGGACGACTCCAATTCAGCTCCTCCTCAACCCTCCCTGGTCTCCCTATGTCCTTAGGCACCCATCAGTTGAAATGGGCTTACCACAGTTACCTCCTGGAGGTAAAGGACTCAGAAATAACCAGTTGAACAGCCTGATGAGAGTTGTTATTGCAAATCATTTTCCACCACTCTGAGCTACAAATGTATTAAGACAGACCACCATAACTGAAGTTAATGGAGCTTTTTATACTTTTTTTTCTCTGCACCCTCCCTTCTTCTAAAAGACTCAAGTTTAAAGATCCGTGCATTCAGGATGGGATTTTAGCCAAAGCAAAACCAGACAGTTGCAGAAGAGGTTGTGCCTGTTAGCAGGCTGCAGACAAGGGACCATACTGCAGCAGTGCTGCTCRGGAGGTTGTTTCCTCCTGTGCCCCCTCTCCTGCACCAGTCATAGCAGGTATGGACAGGATGGACACCAGTGTCACCTTCCAGGAATGCAGGGAGAACTTAGGGCTATGCTGTTCCTCTTCCCTTGCATACAATCCACCCACAGGATGACCTCTTACAACCACCTCTTCCATTTATAGCTTTTGTTAAAAAACAAAATAAAACCCCAAGCCCAAAAAAACAAAGCAAAAAAAAAAAAAAAAAGTGGCTGTTATTAAGCAGAGCACACTGTATTCTCAGATGCTGAACCAGACAGGCAAGTCCTATTTATGCTCCTCTGCCTGGCTCTGACAGTGCATCGCAGCCCTCACCAGCAATTCCCTCAGCAGTCAGAGCCATTTCATAACCAGCAGCACTTCCCTCAGCTTGGTTTGTGGCGAGGCACAAGTTGCAACGAAAAATACCACTCCTGAGCAAGCTAATGCTTAGAAAAGGGGCTTTCAAAATACTCCATTTCCTTTTGCTGAGCATACAGAATGAAGCAAGCATCCTGTGGAGAAAATGAGTTTTATTGGACTATCCAATGTTGTTAGGAGAAAAACCACCCACACATGTTCTTACCTCAACACCGGCCCTTCTTCAGGTGCCACACAGTGAACCCAGACTGGGGTGTTTACTTCCATGCACTGAATATGCATAAAACATACCAGAATAGAACAGATGGAAACGAAAGGTCCATGCCCAAGAAGGCTGTGAATGCAACAAATAGGCTTATTGAAGCAACCTTTGCTCTGTATTAGCCTCCCCGACGACAGCAAGGGGACTGGGGGAGGAGGACAGGACCTCAGTAAAAGCTGTCCTAATTCACAAGGATTTTGGGGTCACTAAAGCCCACGTAACTGCATCTCTTCCACTAATCATACTAGCTGGTACACCTACCATGCTATGTTTGCATCTTCTGCTACAAACAAATACAGTTATATAGAACAATACAAATCTAATTAATAAAAATAGGCTAGAAAGCTTAAAAATGAAATTAAGTGATCCCCTTTTAATGCTTCTGCTCAGAGGCATTGATCTGCTTGCTTTTAAATACAGGTATACTGCTGCATGCAAAGGCATATGATGTGATGACATTTTAAAAGAAAAATATTTGAAATGCAGAACAAAGATGATCTTTAAATGCCTTAGATATGAGCAGACAAAGAAATGTAAATAAGCAATGATAACATTTGCAAACAATGTCTTACAGTACTGACTTAAAACAGTAGCTGAGCATTAGTTTGGCTTATTTTTGTAAAACTAAAGAAAAAAAAAAAACAACCAAAAAAACCCAGCTGTCCCTTTCAAATACCATTTGAGATTTACTGTTTTAAGTTACTACTCACAGTTTTAATACATGCTAAAGCCAAGTTTCTGAAAAGCACAAGAGAACATGGAAGTTTTTTACTGCCTTCACTGTCTGGTGAAGAAATAGTCACATCTCAATGGGTAAATACATCCCCGTAAAGCAAAACCACAGAAGTCATTTACGGCATCCTCCAGATTTGCTCTTCTACACATAGTTCTCAACACATGCAATCTTTGCACCTTCAGTTATATTTACTGTTTGTCAGCTACTTAGTTTAACATCAAGGAAGAAGTCAATTTAAAGAATTCAAAGCAAAATTTCAACAGAATCTTTGAGACCAGGCAATGTACTTTCAGGATGGGCAAATACACCACAATCAGACAGAGACAAAAAATGCTTCTATTTAAAAGCTTGTTTTATGCTTATTTGCACTTTCTTGCATCCAAGCAGCAACACTTACTAGCTTCTTAAAATTTCCCTTCTGTTCACACTTAGCTTTACTTTCAGTTGCCACGTGCAGTACAATACCATCATATCAAGATTTCATTTGAAGTGCTTGAAATAAGAAAAGTGATTTAGCTCAATGCCATATAAACATTAAGTCAGTCGCAATTATGCTTCCATTCACCCCTCCAATTTCTATTCAAAGTATCTTTTTATTCATCCGACCATCAATTATTTTGTGCATATTTAAGCAGAGGCAAAGTGTTTTAAAGTATCTGAACACAAAGAGATTTTAAACTAATTTAGCCTATACTATACTATCATACTGATGTAATATTAAAACTTAAATACTTCATTTTCGGGGGACAGAGATACTGTTTTAAAAGAAGCTGAAACAGATAATGGTACACGCTAATAAGATTAAAATTAAGTTATAATTGAGTAAATATTTATGAGACTTGCTGCTTATCAATTATGTACGTCAAAGCTTCAGAGCAACACAGCTTAATGGAGGTTTGTCCTCACAAACTGACAATAGGCCTTCAGCTGAGGACAGAGCACGTTCTGGAAAACAAACAAACAAAACAAAACAAAACAAAAAAACCCACAAAAAACCACACGCTGCTGATCTTTTTCCTCAGTGTGAGGCTGATCAGCAAAATACAAGCTCAATGCTTGAGTAAATTTTTTACCTTCAGCAGTTGGTTTTAGAAGCAGAGTTAATCTATTTATTTTACATTTGGCTTCCTATTTCCTTGCACCAATATAAAATGCAATTTGTAAATATTAAAAATTCATACAGAAAAAGTAATCTCTATAAAAATTGTATTAAGCATGAAAGCATTAATTCAAGATGTTAGTCACTCAGCAAGAGAACAGTAGATGGTACATCTTTTTCTCCTTTTCAATTCTTTTAAATGGGCAAAGAACCCAAAGCACAAGAGGGAAAGCCAGCCAATTTGTTGAAATTAAGTACACTGAGAAAAATTCCTTGCTTCTAAAGCCACGTCCATTTTAAGCCAATCCCACCAAGGGCAAATACCCTAATCTACTCTGTATAGCCACACGTTCACCCGTCCTGCTGTGCCTTACTTACATCAGGCTCCCCAAACCCCAGGGCGGTCCCAGGTAGCAGAGCTGAGCATCACTCCAAACAGCAGCAAGGCAACAGCAGCCTCTGCTGCAGGGTCCCCTGGGTACAAATAGGCTCATATTAGAGACTCTTTGCATTCGGTTTTCTACTGAGTAGATGGATTTTTTCTTTTTCTCCTTTATAACCAGTGTTTTATTAATTCATTTTATGAGGGTTTGCATCAGACTACATCTATGCGTTTCTTGTTAAATAAGGCAGACCAGCTGAAACAGGTGCAGGATGGTGAGATGGTTTGCTGTTCAAATTCATCCCCAGCTTTTCATCGAATGACAAGCATTCGTACCAACCTGTAATAAAGCTTCTGACCTGCAGAGGAAGACCTGTAACTTCAGTCCATGCACTCCTAGTGCCTCTAAACCTTCATGGTGGAATTTCAAGATATTTCACCAATAGGAATTTCCTAAAGCAGAAGCAGTGGGGTTGTTTGCTAGATGTGCTAAGGAGAAAACTGATACAAGACAGACATTGGAGCTAGTTTATCCTTCATCTCCTAAAAAATAAACATATGCACAACTTCGTTCCCAGAGCAATAGTTTGTGCTGAAGAGTCTCTTTGATCCAAGCACATAAAGCCAGGTGGAAGCTGGGATAATGTGCCTTTTCCTTTCTATGGAAATGAACCCTGCTACTAGAAAGCCTGGATTTGGAGCAGAAAGGCTGGATTACCATTTGATAGGGGCTGAACAGGAACTATGTTTTTGTTAGACTTTTAGATGACGCATACTGCACATATTCTGCAATTTAAAAAAATGGAGAGCACTTTTGACATCTAACTGGAGCACTCACACAACAGAGGGTAAGTTTACCTGGATAATTTTGACAGAGTAATGCCATGTATCCTCAATGTAGAAACAGTCCAATACATTTACATTATCCTTTCTGTGTATCTGAGACGTTGATATAGCGTTGGAGACAATTTATTCTTCCAACTCTGTATTAGGCTTTCAGTACCTGAACAGTGGAACTGCTTGCACCTTACCACCTAATGGGAGGGAGGGAGGGAAGGAAGGAAGGAAGGAAGGAAAAAAAAACAAAAACAAAACAAAAAACAAACAAACAAACAAAAAACCAAAAAAACCAACCAACACTCGAACCCAAACACATTCATGACTTGCCTCTTCCAAACCGTGGGTGGAGAAAGCATTCTGGTTTCACCACCTGCCAGCACACTCCCAGCTGAAAAACACTATTTGTGTTTTACACACTTGGCTGGTGCTGTTGCACTGTTGACTACATTGTCAAGGCTGCCGTCACAGTTACCTACATTCCTACTAACAAATGTACAACAATCCTGGACCTCACCAGATGGAAGAATAGACGTCCCAGCTGGGGGTACTTGCTGTTACATGCTATGCTGTGCTTTTAATCCTGAACAGCACTACAACATTGAAACTGCACAGAAATCCACTAAAGACAAGAAGTTTTAGTTAAAGGGCATATATGAACTGTATCAAGAATTTTCTTATCTAGTGGATTTTATGGAAGAGGTCTAATATTCAAATTTTCTTCTTGTGCAATGGAGAAAGGCATGCATAAAATTAAAACCAGATTATAAAAAGGAAAAACTTTTGCATAGGAATACAGCAAGTTATACCAGCTTTAGCAAAAAATGGTATGAAAACTGTTAGAGACAATAGCAGGGTTGTTCTTTCATTCTTTTATGACTTTTGAAGGTAGGTATATACTGAATTTGTTTTCTTTATTTCATAACTTTCATTTCTAATAACAGCACATACTTTAATATTGCTTATGATGCTAAGTTTTGCAACATATACAGAATTTGAAATTGACCCTGCTAAAAGTACTTGAATAAGAAAATAAATCTACATCAAACAAACATACTTGGATGTCCATATGCATACTAGAATACTAATACTGGAAAAAAGTAATAAATAAAATATTTTTTACTATCTTTGTGAAGGACTGTCCTTGCTTGAAGGAGTCTTGGGGAACTCTCAAGCAAGCTTGTAATCCTCTCAATATTATCTCTTCTGAGTGCATGTGGCAGAGATACTCGTCCTTCACCAGTTCTACTCATGGAGATACTAAAAACCAGCACTGCCACGTTAGCCGTGATTTTATTTCCTGACTAAAAAGCCCTGCAACTCCACAGAGCTAAACCACTTGGGCCCAGTGCCTCACTGATGCAGCTGCACTGTTTTGGTTACAAAGCAAAGCAAACTCTAGCTAGGACAGCTGCTCTACTACACAGCATACCACATCTTGAGCCAGTAGCAACATCTCCTAGCTTGCGGGCAGTACATTGTCATTTAGTGTTCTCCAAAAATGTTAATGGCCAAGCAAATTCAAAAAATGAAGGACAGTTTAAGTGAGAACCAATGTTGCTTACAGCATACTGCTTGCTGTATAAAAATTGAAGACTGTAGATCACATTACAATCATTAAGTACTACTGGTTCCTAAAAGAGAAAGAACCATATCCTTACATAGTATAGGAGTAACATTGCTGATATGAAATAGGACCAGTTGTGTTCAACTCCAAAACAAAAAGGAAAGTGATGGAGCCCACACCATGCAGCAAAACTCTGCTCTGAAAGTCACTGCGTGCCCAAACCCACTGATTGTCCTCTGCTCCCCAGGGCAACTAGGACTCCTTCCTTTCCTACTTGAACTCTTATCCCTACTGATATTTTATAATTATGCTTGCTTTCTAACAACTCATTTGCTGACTTTTCTTTCCACTTGTTTCAAAACAACAGCGGAAGAAAATTAGCCATATTTTCACAGACATACTTAGAGACACTGACAAATGCACTTCACTGCAAAAAGATCCATTTTTGCTTCTTTTGATCCTAAATAGATAAACTATTCTTAGGAAAAAAGTGCCAATGTAATTAGATAGGCTAATTTTAGAAATGCTGGCTAGCTGGCTGTTTTCTTGAAAAGTCTTTCTAAAGATGGTTAAAATAACAGCAATTAAGAATATGTGAACCAAATCATACAGAGCTCAACCTTAAAAACAAGCAAACCCAAAAATATTATTTTAAACAATTTGATTATACAAGAAAGCATTATTTGCACAATTCAGAGGCTAACCTAGTTTCAAATTTCAAAAGCTGTAAATTTTGCAGGTTGAGGAGAGCAGTGAGCCATGTTTTAACTACAAGAAACTGCATAGGTTTCTCCTCTTCATGATGAGGTTTGTTTGAAATACCTTGTTAGTGAGCCTGTATGAAGATTCCCAAGACTTGAGAGGGCAACAGATTTTGCATTTCATTTGTCCTGAAATGATCCGGTGTTTTCAGAATATAATTTGTTCCTTAGTTATACCTATGCTGAATGAAAATCATCACATAAAAGTCCACATTGTGGGGATTAAAGAAGTAACAACTTCACATAAATGTTACATGGAGCAGCCTGCTTAGGGAAGCTCAGTCTCAAAATAATGTGACAAAAGAACATCTCCCGGGGGAAACATGAGTAGTGTAAAATGGAAAACAAGGAAAAACAGAATAAACTAATGTGAGATCGACTGAGTGCAGCAGATGTTTACACATCTAAGGCTGATTTTATGTCATTGGTATCCATTAGCACTGTGCTCTTCAAGGAGGGTATGTTGCAAGAACACACACTCACCAATAAGGCAAAGCAATGTCTGTTGGCGTAAGAAGAGGAAGAAAAAAAGAGCCATGACATGGGGCGGGGGGAAAACAGTGCAAACAGAAATGATGCCAGGACGTCTCTCAATATCTATCTTACAGAAAAGATAGCTGCAATAACAGAAAAGAGTTCTGATTAATATTAATCAGGCAACTTTCATGAGCAAGCTTTTTGACCTTAATTGACAGGCAAATTCATCTTCTTAAAATAATAATAGTAAAAAGGCATACACATAATTTCTATAAAACTGCTGAAATTAATTAATACAAATTAACGGTCATTAAAAATATAAATAAATTATAATACAAAGTAGGGGCCAAATCTCTGCAGACTCCATTTTTCACTTGATGACTGAAAATCTTTAAAAATAGATTAACTTAAAGAACTTTCAGAATCTCCCTTTTCCTTAAAGTCTGAAGTGAGCAATGGCAGAGAGAGTAAAAAAAAAATTGTATAGATGCCTCTCTCCTACATTTCAGCAAAAAGGAGTTTTAGAAGTATGACTGCTTTGCACAACAACATTTGTTGTGCAAATAACTTGTGCACAACAAATGGGTCAAAGACATGATAATGAAAAAACTCTCCCAATTCTGTCGATCTATTTCACAGAGCTTGCTCCATCCTACTAGTTCTTAACAGCTACCATGACTGCCTAGGGACCAGAAGAGTAACTTTTGCTGACCCCAGGCTGTGTGGGCAGCCCTTTCTGTACTGGTGCTCACGGTCAGTAAGGCAGGAGGAAGAATTCCTTGAGAAGTACTAACRCCCTCACTTTCTGAATTGGGCAGTGGCCATCAAGGCAGGTGATGAATTTTAGCAGACTGCAGCTGCAAAGACACACAGGACTCCACCACTGCCTGACAAGCTCAAGGTTGCTTCAGCATCTTCCCCTTTCTCACTCCAGCTACCATTCTGTGCCTGTACAGACTTGCATGTAGCATGCTGTGGCCCGGGAGGGGGGTACTGCAGAAGCGCCTCCCTCAACCCCATACTGTCTGGGACAACGTTTGAGACTCAAAGAGGCTAGAAACCAGTYTTCTACCTTGCCAGGGTCTCATGCAGTACAACTCATTAGACATTCTTCAAGCATCCTGAGAGCCTGGGAAGAATCTAATATTGTTTTATAAATGTTCCTGGGGAATTTTCCCTGCTAGCACAACTTTATAGCTTAGCATCTTCAGCACAAAAAGTAACAGCCACCAACTGATCCTGTCCAGTGCAAATCATACTCCTACAACAGTTACACCATCTTTCCTTTCTCCCAATCAATGACTTTATAAAAGGAAAACAAGGAGATATTCAGAACTACACTATACTTATATAGCTACAGCCAAGCCAATCCATCTTCTTGCATAATCTTTTCTGTAATTTTTATGTAATAAATTTTCAAAAATAAAAAAATAATTTTAAAAAAGAATGAAAACACTATGGACTCTCTGATCTTCTCTACTGCTAGCTGTCTCAGCAAGTACCTACAATCCTTTACCTCTTGTAAATCGACTCTTTCATCAAAGGACCAGTACTACTAATCCCAGACATCAAGGCAATCATTGTCATCTAAGTTATATCAGCCAACCAGGTTTAAGATCCCATAACTAAGTCAAGTGACCGTGACAGTTATTTAGAAYCCTTGTGGCAGTTAGCCATGGTTTCATTTAGCAACTCATCACTGGTCCAGGTAATAACAGGGAAGGAGTGTTTCTTGTTGTTCTTTTTCATAGTTGAATCCATTCTTGAGGGACAGAACATGTCCGTGTCAGGTACATATGCTCATCTGACGTCTTGGCTGTGCTCACAGAAAGATACCATACTTCCCAAAATACAAAAGGCTCTGTGCTGCTCTAGCTACAAAATATCAGATATAAGAGATATCCTAATCTTCCTATACTGGCTGCCAGTCTGTGTGTATTTTCCTCACCCTACCTTAGTTTTCAGGCCACTTAGGATTTGCCATTCTTAGTCATTGATAAAAATACTGTCAACATAGAATCATAGAATAGTTTGGGTTGGAAAGGACCTTTAAAGGTCATCTAGTCCAACCCCCATGCCATGGGCAGGGACATCTTCAACCAGATCAGGTTGCTCAGAGCCCCCTCCAACCTGACCTGGAATGTTTCCAGGGAGGGGGCATCCACCACCTCTCTGGGCAACCTGTGCCAGTGTTTCACCACCCTCAGCATAAAAAATGTCTTCCTTATACCTAGTCTGAATCTACCCTCCTTTAGTTTAAAACCATTCCCCCTTGTCCTGTCGCAACAGGCCCTGCTAAAAAGTCTGTCCCCATCTTTCTTATAAGCCCCCTTTAAGTACTGGTAGGCTGCAATAAGGTCTCCCCGAAGCCTTCTCTTCTCCAGGCTGAACAACCCCAACTCTCTCAGCCTTTCCTCACAGGAGAGGCGTTCCATCCCCCTSATCATTTTCATGGCCCTCCTCTGGACCCGCTCCAACAGGTCCATGTCTGTCTTGTGCTGAGGGCTCCAGAGCTGGACACAGTACTGCCAGGTGGGGTCTCACCAGAGCGGAGTAGAGGGGCAGAATCCCCTCCCTCGACCTGCTGGCCACGCTGCTTTGGATGCAGCCCAGGGTACGGTTGGCCTTCTGGGCTGCGAGCACACATTGCTGGGTCATGTCAACCTTTTCATCCACCAGAACCCCCAAGTCCTTCTCGGCAGGGCTGCTCTCAATCCCTTCATCCCCCAGCCTGTATTGATAGTGGGGGTTGCCCCGACCCAGGTGCAGGACCTTGCCCTTGGCCTTGTTGAACCTCATGAGGTTCACACGGGCCCACTTCTCGAGCTTGTCCAGGTCCCTCTGGATGGCATCCCGTCCCTCAGGCGTGTYGACYRYRCCACTCAGCTTGGTGTYRTCKGCAARCTTGCTGAGGGTGCACTCGATCCCACCGTCTATGTCATTGATGAAGATATTAAACAGTACCGGTCCCAGTACGGACCCCTGCGGGATGCCACTCATCACCGATCTCCATCTGGACGTTGAGCCATTGACCACTACCCTCTGGATGCAACCATCCAACCAATTCCTCACCCACCAGACAGTCCACCCATCAAATCCATACCTCTCCAGTTTAGAGAGACGACATCTGTAGCCCTTCCCATGTCCACTGATGTAGTCACTCCATCGTAGAACATCCCTCAGTGAACTTGGGTATTTTGAACAGGGTATTTTGATTCCCTGCTCCATCCCCATGAAAGTCATCAGTTTGGCTCAGTAAAATTCATCCTGCAAGTCAAGAACATGCTTACAAAACCAGGAGGAATTCAAAACTAAGGCTGTAATTTTCTCAGGGAAAAGTTAAGTCAGTAAAAGGGGGGGGTGGGTAGAGGAGTTGGTAAGACTGTAGTATTTTGCAATTTGCATGTTAGGAGAAAAAGTCATAATAAAACACACTTCAGAGTACTCCCAAAACTCAGATCTCTGTCCTAAATAGGTTTTGGAAGTATTTTCCCCATATGCAGCTTTACTATTTTCTCAAAAAGAAAATAGATCTTTAAAGCAAACAGTGTAAGTCTAAAAATCAGATAGGATTTGCTATTAGCAGCCATCTGTACAACAGATCAGTTCCACTTACTGTGGGCAAAGATGTGATCTCCAGTTTACCCACAATTAATCCTCAAAATTGGGTTCCCTCTTTCAGCTAGTGGTACCTGTCCATAGCTATGCGTATCCTACCGTTACACAGACTATATTTGTAATAGAAAGACTTTCCACCAAGGCACATAGCAGGCAGCTTGCCCTGCAATTGAAATTTAGCAAAATTTAAAAGGTTACACATATCAAGACAATTTCTGAATTCACACTGTTGCCCCTGTTCTTCACTCTAAAGAAATATGAGAGACCAAGCACGTCTCATAAAGTTTAGCTCTACAGCACAGCAGAGAAGGATCAGGGACGTGTGCTAAGCCCTGAAGCAGATGGAGTGATGGATGACAAAGAAGTTTTAAAGTATTTCAGCTTCTTATCTACCTCTTTGCAGCATACTGGGTAATAAAAATCAAAAAAGTATCCATTTCCAAAAGCTATTCACAGGCTCAGCAATAAGCAAAGCTCAGCATGGGGTGTGATCTGAACACGTACTTATGGAAATGTCAGCTTTCAACAATGTCTTACGACAGATTTTGGTTCCTGTTACTAATCTTCCTAGACTGATATCATCCCCACAGAGTCATAATTACCGAGCTCCACAACTGTCACAGGCATGAAAAAGGAAGCTGAATATTACTCCTCATGTCTTCTGATCTTTCTTATCATCCTCTATTTCCCTCTTCAAGTAAACTCTTCTCATAATTTCTCTTCTTTCCCATTTTTCTTTTTCCTTTGGTCTTCTTTCTGTTTCTCAGCAGAATAGATAGCGGCCTTAATGACATAACAGAAAAACACTTGCATCTCTGCTATTCTGATTCCCATATAGCTACAAGTCATAACAGTTACGTTCAGCATGGCACGTATTCAAGCATAAAAAAAGGCCAAAAAACTGACTGCTAGTAGAAGAAAGTAAGAAACCGTTTTCGCCAGTTTGAAGTCTGTTGTCATCAGAGAGAAGATGTGGATGTAACAGTACCAACACATGCTTTATTTAATTGTGGAAATGATCCTTCACCACTCAGGTTAGAAGGCTGCAGACTAACTCTTTTCGAGTTTAAGTATGTTTGATATTAAAGAAAGGTGTCACAGCACATTTACTTGCAAACCTTTACTGAAGACCATTGGCAGGCTCAGCAGGCGTAATGCATACCAACACCCTATCTCAGTCCTGCCTTGGAGTCATCACCTCTTCTAGAACTTGACCACGTGTTAAGTACTATGTTAAGTATAAGAGTGCCTTCCCCATGCTGGTAAATTTTGTCTATAAAAGACAACGGATCCAGGAAGTTACTCCCAAAAATTCTCTAAACCTCAGTAGTCCATACCAAACCCAAGAATTCATGCTTTCTCCTACAAGCCTGTTTCTGGTGTTTTCAGCATCCCACTAGGATGCTATTTAAAAGAGAAGATGCTAAAGAACTCAGGTTGTTTTCTGTCTAAGTTACTTTCAAGAGAAGCATCACAAGATTTGGTCTATTTTCAAGTTAGCTGCTGTCACTAAGAAAAGTGTCAATCTTTCCCCCTTCTCCCCCTTCCCTTTTTTAAAAAAGGACTGTTCTGAAGAACTGAAGCAAAATTAAAGCAGTCCAAAGTCATTAGAAGTGTCTCATTACTAAGCTCTGTGAACCATGAAGTATATTGAGAAAAGCCAGAACTTTGACTGTAAACAGAAACGCATTGATAGGAAATGCAACAACGAAAGGCAAAATCCTCCTCCTGAGATGGTACGAAGTGTGGGAAAGCTCTGTTTGAGGGACTCTGGAGGCTGACTTCAGTCTCAGAAGCAAGTCTGACAGGCTCAAGGTGAATCTGGAGCTATCCAAAAGTTTGTAATGTCGAAAGCAATGAAGAGGACTAAAGGAAACCAGAATATTTAGCGCAAAGCATACCACCTGTTTTGCCCAACAAAATGTCTGGCACGGACTTTTTTTGCACATATAAGCCCAATATCATTGAACTCAAAGCTGAAGTAGTTAACTACACGAAGCCTGCTTGCCAATGCTTTGAAAAAGTCTTCCTTTTTACATGCAAAAAGGAAAATAGTAGGAATTAGAAAACACTCCTTTTTCAGAGAACCTGCTGGGGGTACACAATATTGTCTCAGCACCCCTGCTATAAGTAGAACATAAGGAAACTGGAAGGGGCTAGGATACATCTTGTGGTAACATAATGCAGGCAAATGAGGCAATATGTTAGAGCAGCTGGATATTGTGTCATCATAAATTCTTGGCATGCACACAGTTCTAGTCCCTGTGCTATCTCGGCTCTCTAGCACTGATCCAATGAGCACAGCCAGAGTTCAGATTTTTAAAAGTTTGGATGCACTTGCTTTTTGACCTGTGAAAGAAATCAGCAGGGCATCATATAAGAAATTCATGCCATTTTCTTATTTGGGCATCACAGAGGTCTTATCAGGTGAATGACAGGCAAACACGTGCTGCACATTCTGGATCACGAGCACACAATATGAATACAAGTTGTAATTGTCCCTTTATCCTAGTTTCCATTRTAATCATTTGTGGATCATTTTGATGTCTTGAACTTGGCTCTAAAATCCCACAAGAAGTTTGCAAACCCTGCAAAAAATCCTGATCAATTCTCTTGCCTGTTCCCACGGATAGACACCTGCCAATTTGTGCAGATTTTGAAGAGGTTTTGGCTAGCATGTCCTTAGTTATTTCCAAAATATTTTAATGAAGAAACTATGGAGATGTTCCCATATGCAGCTATTATCCTGGCACAATTAGCTTTGCAGGAATCTGATCTTGTTAATTCAAATGCAAGATGTAAAACACTTTATATAAAGGTCACCTTATACACACAGCTATTTAGTACATGACAAAAAACCCAATCATATACAGGAAGCTTATCACACTTCCTGCACCTACCATGTCAGTGCCAGCAATCTGTAAGCTTTTTGGAGAGCACCTGCATCAAAAGCAGCGTGGGGGAAGGGGAGAAATATAAATACATTATTGGCTCTCATTTTCATAAGGAGTCTGATTAACCTCAAATACTTTGCACAGTAATACTTGATGATTATTGTCAGTTTGAGAACTTTGTTATCACCCACAAAAACCAGACAGCAGGCTTCATTTATTTTGTCAAGATGAAACTGTTAAGGCACAGTTCTCTGTAACAGGATTATTTATCAGGAATGCCCAGGATCGGTACCTGGGCCAAATTCTAGCCATATATACGAAATTGCACCTGGTATACCAGAGACACTCAGTCTATCCCCCCCCTATGTCACCATTCACTATTCCTTTAGCTTCTCCGCGAGATAAAAAGATGCCCATACCCATACATAGTCGGAGAAAAGATACTACAGACATCCATCCACTAGAGTTCTGGTTTGTGGCTTTGTTCCCTACATTCTTCTTCTTTTCAGCAAACCTGCAAGAAATACTACAGTAACATATTCTTCTATTTGTCAAAATTTTGCTTCAGTTGCTTACACCAAGTTTTAAATAACACCACTTAAGATCTGCACAGGCTGTCAGCATAGATCCTCTTGCCATTGAAGTCAAGTTGTGAAAAATCCCATCTTGTAGAGTTGAAAGGAAAGAACACTTTGCTTTTTATCTAGTATTCTTCACCCACCCTTATATGTTAATGTTTAAAAAAAAAAAAAAAAAAATCCAACTATTGTTAGAGACACCACCATCCACCCCCCAACCCCACCCCAAAAAAATATCTGAAAGTCAAGACCATTGACATGAGGCCCAATTCAAAGCCTACTACTGCAGAGTACCCATATTTCACACACCATCCCCGTGAACACTGCAGTTTTGTATAACTGATCACACATATTCAAAGTTCAGGAAGCAGTTTTCGCCTTTTCTTTCCTTTAGCCTGAAAAAAAAAGCTTATTCACCTAGAAATTGAATGAGAAAAGCAACAGACTGAAAGAACCTTAGGGGGATAAAATAATTTTGCTAACAACAAAGAAATGCAGGGGGAGTACGGAACTGGTGAGCAAGTACAAAGAAAGATAACAAAGATTAAACATTGCCACTGTTTATGCCCTAAAGTAGCGAGCCATAGCATTTCATCAAGAGGTTTCCAAATCCTGTAAAATGTCTCAGAAGTTCCGATTAAAGTGCACAGCACTGTTAATGAAGCTCACTAATGAAGGACTGGGGTTTGTAAGTTTTTATGGATGGAAACTATGTGTCAAGACGAGTAAAAATTTAACATAAAACACTTGTATTTTCATAAGTCTTCTTAAAACAAACTCTATTGAGAATAGTCATGTACAAACAGTTGATATTTTAGTTTGGAAGCTGAACTAATATGTTTGATTTGGATTTATTTCCCAAGGACAAGTAGAAAATCTTTCTTTCTTAATTCAAAGCAGTTTTGGATAGAGGTCTTGCAGTTCTCCTTATCAAGTCCACACACATCCTCCAATTCTCTTCAATTTTACAATGTGACAGATGAGCATCTCTCAATTTCTCATTCATGCTGGAGTTTTTCTACTTCACATAAACAAACCCACCCATGGCGGGTGGGGGGGAAATCTCTCTGGAAAGAGGAAAGTATCCATATTCTGAGATGAAGTCACTGATTTGAGGCTGGGATAGCAGATTTCTGGTCTCTTCTCCAAGGCATCTCCAATTACTTTGTTTCACAAAAAAGCTCCCCTAGGGATACTGGGAGTGATAACTTATTCCAGCATACTCTATAGCACAAAGGTTAGGGAACTGTCCTAAAATTGCATTTGGTTCCAACATCTCCTCTGGTTTAGGCAATCAGAACTACGACCTGAAACTAGTTTTCATATATTCTTGTTTACTGCTCTCTAATTACAGTACCATGAGATACAAATGGGGATGAGAAGAATAAGAAAAGTAACTTTCTAGCGTTCAACTCCCTTCCTCTGCAAGCAAAAGCAAAATACACACTATTGGGATCCAGTTCTCCAAGCACTCATTTTTAAGTGCAACAGAAACATTTCACTCTACAGTGGACTCTGTTCAGCTACAAAGGTCTTCCCTCTCGTAATCCCCTGCATTACAAGAAATTGAGTCTGTAAAACAAGGCTGCGAACCGCACAAGCATCAGCACTCACTGCATTTGAGATCGGGGAAAAAAATATTCAACCTGGATTTATGGGTATAGAAGGAATGTCCTTATTGTAGTCGCACTTGCATTCATGGTTAAGAACGAGGTAAACCAGGGCAAAGCACTTCACACCACATCCTGCGTCAGACATCCTTCTCAGAGGCTTGTTAAACGTGCCCAGCCCTCTGGAGAACAGAACATCCCTACCTGAAGGAAAGGACATGCTGAAATGTTTAGATGCTGACAGTTCAGTAATTCTTTCCTTCCATCTGTGTTTTTAAAACAAGCAGAAAACCATATCATACCTCCTAAATGAAGCACTCATTCCTTTCACATCTAGCAAAGCCTCGTGGTATTGCAGAATCTCTTTTCCTCTACAAGTGCCCGTTCCTGCAGATGATATGCACAGACATTAAATTCCTCCCGACGGTTGCAGGTTTCTATCTTGGTTCATCAGTCCATTCCTTCTCACAACACTGCAAGGTCAGCAGCAATAACACAGAAACCAAGAAACTAAACACCAACAGTAATAACAGTAGGGCATAAAGGTGAAATACACAGTTAAAGTACGGAAAGCTGACAGTTAGAGTAAGGTCTGTTGGTTTCTTCTCCCCGCAAAAATAAGTAGTGCTATTTCCTCTAACAGCACGCATTTTATTCATGTCTTTGAGGACTGACAACTCAGCCCAAGACAGCTGGCAAAACTAAATCAAATTTCAATTGATTTTTGCTACATTTACATATAATCATTGAGAGGAGGAAGAGTTTACACATTGAAGCACATTTTTATTAGTGAAAGGGAAGCCAATGTGGTGTAATTGAACCTATGCAAGCTGAAGCAAGTTCATGCTGGTATACTCTCAAACCTTCCTGGTGGGGAGAAGATGGATAAGAACTCAAGGCAGGAATTGTTTGTGTACAAATATAGCCTATATATATTTCCAGTAGGATATATGTCCTAGTGCCCCAAATAATTTCTTTTGTTCAGCTTTCCTTCCCCTTTTCTCATTGGGAAACTTAAATTTGCACACAGAACTACTTTTTGCTCTCTGGTAGAGTACATGGGTGTTAGGTATTTCCATCAGCTCTTTTTTCCCTTTCTCTGAGATGCAAACACATCCATGTGGCACAAGAACCACTTGCTTCACCACAGTTTCTGGCAACCAGGACCTCACAGTGTCAGGTGCTGCACCAAGAGAAGACAGCCCTGCAGTGAAACTGGGGGCAGAAGTGACACTGAAATGACCAAGCATCACATAACCTTTCCTCTTTGCCTGCCTTGAAGAATTGCTCCTCCTGCCCAGTATCCGTGCCTTGTCTTGTTATTTCAATCTTCAGTTATCAATAAAGACAAGCCAGCAAAAAATTGTACTAGAAGCACAAAGACCAAGGTAACAGAATAAAAATGCTGCAAACCCAAAAGCATGACCAGTTGGAAAAGGTGAAGTCTGAAAATTACCTCTATTTCTGCCTCTATTCTGTCAAGACAGGAAGTTAGGGCTTCTGATGTGTGAAAAAGACCATTTCCCAGCAATTCTCTCCACCAAATTCCTGCCACACATATCCCTCCACCACTCCCCTCCCATTCTCCACACACAGAGCAGCTGAGGCTTTTGTTTCTCTACATCACGACAGAGTAAGTGTACTTCAACCAGTGAATCTGCAAAAATACAAATCACAAACTATGTTCCCCTGATCTGCCATATATGTCAGGCACTCTTCAGCTGAAACCTGCCACAAGTCATGGAGAAGTCCAGCGCCAGGTTGTTGTAGTAGTAGCCTGCATGACCTCCTCTCTTACACAAGCAAAATTAACGATCTCTGCTACCAATAGCTCATTTGAGTTCTTAATCACAGTGGAAATTGCTCCATAAGCCTAAAACTTATCTGCCATTAACTTCTTGGGGCAATGTTACTTTGAAATGGATTAAAATTCCCCAGGTAAAAGAAAAGCTCAAAGTAATCATGTTACTTTCATGAAAAGTGTATAGCAAAGCACATAAAATGCCTAGATATTGGGACTGCGCTCCAAAAGGAAATGTAACTGCTTCGGGGAACGCAAGATCAATACTATTATTTATAGACAACAGTCTCGTTTACAGTAACTTTCTGCAATGAAAGAATAATGTTAAGGAAAAGATTTACTTTAATTCCTTATATCAGTCTGACTTTGGGCAAAAGAAAGGAAAAACAAATTGTGAACTTTTCTATATAGAACAGGTGTGGAATAGAAACAAAGGGCACATCATAATATATTTCCATTTGATTTTTTTTTTTTTTTATATCCTGCCTTTAAGCAATTTAATTCCAGAAGAAGAAGGAACATCGCCCTTTCCACCACTACGTTTTGTATCTTTTTTCTGGGGACTACATAACTCATTGCAGCAAGGCTGATAAACTAACAGTATCATATATTTTGGGAGTATAGGAAGCTGAGGGTTAGTGCGTCCCCTCTCAATCCCCCTTTCCCAATACAGAAGAGCAGTAAAGGTGCGACAGCAGTAAAGGGTGTCCACGCGTGGGCACGGACAAAGAGGTAGGAAGCACCTCGCACCACCTGGCTCACGGTAGGAACAGCAGCAGTGTGTCAGGGAGCAGAGCTCCCAGCAAAGGGAGTAATGGCATCAGGGATCATAGCAGGCAACAATGGGCTCCTCCAACTGTGGGATTTCAACAGGCAGTTCACGTGAACCATACCAACTGCCCTGATTTCAAAGTATTATTTGATAAGCAACAACAAAATAATACCTATGGTATATGCCTTGTCCTCAAGTTATCAATGTCCAGGCTCCCCAAAACACAGAGGTTCTCCCTCAAGCCAGGAAAGACAAAAAGTTTTTATCATTTCTGTATGACTCGCTATAACCAGACTGTCTGACATCCAGAACTTAGGCAGTAAATTAAATCATACAGAACATGCTGGATTTGCTTAAGTTAAGGTGCTCATCTGCAAATTGCATATGCAGTAGGTCTGACATATCTAGAACCTGTTAGACTGCACATAGCCTTACTGCTACCTGGGGTTTGTTAGACAGAAATACAGGTGTTCTATTTAGTTTCAAAAAGTAAAAAGAAAGAAATCATAACAACAACTCTCTGATCTCTTCTGCTAAACAGTACTATGCAATTCTACTAATCTGCTCAGAAATAACATTCCCATAGGCTTACTTAACATCACAGACTGTCATGTCTAAATATCTTATTTTGTGAAAGCTTCTTTACATTTCTCCTCTTTTCTGCCTGCATTTTGTCAGCTTGGTGAACTATCCAATACGGGGGGAAAAAACTATTTTCCTTTCATTGGCCGGGAGTATAACTGAGTTATACTCAGCTAATAAACTGAGTGCCTTCCATTACGAAATTACATTTCATTAATGTATTTGGCCTTAGGATAATAAGAAAGGAAATATTGCTCCCATTCTATAGATGAGGAGCTGAAAGCCCTTCTTTCACATAAAGTACTAACACTGAACAGACAAGGTTCAGAAACAGAAATTTACCTATTTCACTGCAGAAACCAACTTCACAGATGACAGCAGAGACCATTAGCAACAACACTACCAGAGTCTGCCCTCCATCCTATCTTGGATAAGCATCTGCCCTGATTATTTGGCAATGCGTACATCTCCCAGCATGAGCACATGGTACCTGTATACTACATTTCATACTTTATTGTATCAGAGAGTTGCTGTACTAAGATCGCAAGTTCAGGAAAGGCCTTATATTTGCTCCATGTTGCAGTTAACCTGAACATGAGCAGCTGAACGTGAGTCTATGTTCCTAGCAGCTTCTTTTTACCTGAAATCAGATGCTACTCAGTCTTTGCATAAAGTTCCCATCAGCATCAGGTGTAACGTGATACGCATTACATGTCTGAGACACACTTTCAGACAAAAGCATACAACACCAATTCCTCACTATGCTGAAAATTTGTTATTCGGGTTTGCTTGCTACTGTCAATACAGCTAAGCATGTAACAGTAAGATAAAGCATCTAACAGTGAGATAGCACAAGTCACTGTGACAGATAAAAGGAGTAAGGTGGAAGAGGCCATGGTCTCAGAGCAACCTCCATGCCTTCCCTGTACTTCTAACTRCAAACTGGACAGAGCACGGTGCAGAAACTCAGCAAGCCCAGTCATCTGATTGCCTCTCACTTGCCAGGCAAAGGCAGTTATCTCCTTGTGCCCATCTAATAAAGCAAATTTGTAAAATATTTTTAAATTCACAATTGAAAGTTCTATACAATATGGTGTGAGGTTTTTTTGTTTGGTTGGTTGGTTTGGTTTTGGGTGTTTTTGTGGTGGTGGTTGTTTTTTTTTTTTTAAATATTAAGGGTTCCTTTAAGTGGAAATACATTATTAAGAACTGATTACACATACAAGATCCAAACTGAGAAAAGAGCATATGCACTTATTCTCTGAAATGTTAGTATGTATCCACAGAGGGTTGGATCCAGCAAACAGTTAAGCATCCTCTCTAACTTCAGTGTTAAGACACAGTAGTAAGAGAGTTCTCCGTAACTTCAGAGAGAAATGAAGTCCTACCAAAGCGTTATGCTTTACTACAGGTACAACACACCGCAGGGAGGCCCATCATGGCACAGCTACCTTTCACTCAGGGAATCATCACAAGCGCACAGCCACCACGCTGTGAAGTTGGAGGCCAAACAAACAATTCAAAATCCCTGCGCATGTATCTACGTGACAAGTTCTGAGGACTCCCTCAGTCCTCATGAAACTGGTGAGTTATCAGCAAGTCCAACAGTTTGTCAATTTAGTTACTTAAAAGGAAGCAGCTGAGTCCTAAAGTTTGCCTGTGCCTGATTTAGACATGCCAACACTTAGGACATCCTCCTCCTCCTAACTCGCAAAATTTTTAATATGTGACTGTTCCTTTTCAAGAGCCACAGCTTCTCTTTATGATGCCCATTAAAAAATGACAGTGTACTACACTATGAATATGTTCCAATTAGGAAAAGGGGAGCTAATAACTTTGCGGGGCTATCTGAAGATCAAACAACTGTTCTCATTTCACAGCTCACTGATTCTTTAGAAGCAACAGAAAATCCTGGAAATAAAATGGCAATACTTATTGAATTGGCTCTGTCTCACAGCCATTAAGTTTTTCTTATGCCCTAACATGAAAACAACCCTTATGGATGATCAGCTTAGAAGAATGGAATCAACAGTTCTGACCAACCAAAAGATACTGCTTTTTTTTTCCTTCCCCATTTTAAACTCCTGAACTGCTCTTTACATTAGAGTCAAAAGGGAGTTTACAGTTTGCAAATTCACATCGCTTCTGCTACAGACACTATTTATATAATCTGACTAGGACTTCCAGCAAGACCCACCCGTTACATAGGACAGCCTAATGCGTAACAGGTCACCTGCAAACACAAAATAAGTTTAATTCATGTGATGTCACAGCAACAAAATGTTCAGTAGCATGTGGGGTCGAACCAGACTCTCTTGAGCTTCCTTGAAGCTTCAGAATCACAGCAAAGTCAGTCCGATTCCTTGAGAGGGTTAAGAGTCCTCTGAGCTAACACACACCTGCAATGACTGGGCCCTAACAGGAACAAAAGGGAGCTGGAACAGAGCATTCTCCAATACAGATGGTGCACAAAGGACAACAGTTTGAGTACTCACTACAGAGTAGTACAGCAAATATACACCAGAAACTCTTTTCCCCTACCACTACTGTAATGTTTACAGTCCCTTCATATTTTTATTTACAATACAGAGCTACAAACCTTCTATGTTAATGTTTACACAATTTCTCTTTCAGAGCCACATGCCTTCTCTCCCACGTTTTTTCTTCCACGAGCACTTACAGAGAAAATAACTCCTCAGAAATATTTATCTTAATTCTCTTTAATTTGTCTGATAGTTTCTTGCAGTTCTGGAGACTGATAATTTTAAGTGTAGATAATTCACTAACTTAGTCACAGCAGTTTTTTCCAAGTTGAAGCATTGCTTATTTTTTAAAGAATCATGGGAAATTATCCCTCCAATTTCCTTTATTTTGGCCTTAGCCAAAGGGTTTAATACATTGGAATAAAATAAGTGGGAAGCAAGACATTGAAAAGAAACTTGTTCAGATTCAAAATAGAGTATTTGAAGTTCAGAAAAGCTCACTCCAACATCGTTTGTCTTCCCTTTTTCTTCCCCCAGTTATCGTCAGGGACCAAACATTAAAACAGCACCTCAAGCAAGACTTGGGAAGGCCCCCACAAATTTTTTTTATCTTGGCTAGAAACTAGTATTTGCAAAACAATCTTAGACCAACAGGGCTGCTGCCTTTAGCTCCAGCTGACCCTAACTGGCCTCAATTTGTTCTGCCACCCATACTCAAAGAGCACACTCAGGAACTCGGCCTTTCCAGCAGTGACCCCACACCCCCTCTCTGGGCCAGTGTAAGGCCAGGAGAAACTGTGCATTGCCAGTTATGTAGCTTACAAATAAGCAGTTAATTAGTGTCCTGGCAGCAGATCCTCATGCAGAGGCTACAGCTGGTCCTGTGCTCCTCTCAGACCAGGGAAATCCTGCCTTGAACAAGCCGGCGAGTGGGTTCACAGTGTCCCACCATAACAGCCAGGAGCAAGGCTAGAGGAGGAGCGAGCACTGCAGCTCCTGCAAGAAAAAGGAGCAGCAGGACAAAAGCACATGGTGATTTCAATCACCAGATTGTTCCTTTTTTCCTCCCTCCCCTCAACTTGCAAAAAAATAAAACATTCTATGTGATTTTAATAAGACAGAGGCTATTTTAGACTGTAATACAGAATTACAGTTTATAATATAACAAACATTTGGTTTGCCATAGATACAGCTCTCATGTGTACATATCACTCAGTACAGGTTAGTGACACATCGAAATATGCCAAGGTTAGAAGTGGATATCAGCACTGCACCTCCCTATAACACACCCACAGTATTTTATTGGGTTAGTTCTTCAAGAGCCAGTGGCCACCTGGACTTGCACATCTGCAGTGTACATGAGAGGAAAAGAAACAAGCAAAAGGTAATGTGTAGCACCAGACGTGGAGCATTAACTTCTGTCTATTCAAATAAATCACCAGTGCACCTCAAACTGAGCCAAAGCACTCTACCACCACCTCCTTCAGTACACTGAGGAACTTCAAAAATGTAATCTATGTTTTGCCTGTGGAATCCACAACTTTTGTGTTAATTTTGCAGTAGAACTCCTTAGTGCAACAGTTAAAAATTGATCCATGTGTATTAGCCATTAGAGTAAAGGAGAGCAGGCAGAAGAGACAGCCAAGAGTTGGAGATTCATGAATTTCAGTCAGAAGGGGTTACCTTGGTTTCTACCTTGACTCCTGAATCACACAGCCCAAAATCACTTTTAATAAATTCCTCATGCTTCTGCTTGAGCCAGAGTCTGCATCTTTGAAATATCCAGTCTTCTTCCCTAAGTATCAAAAAATGATAGAAAATTCCACCCAACCAGATAACATTTCATCTGGGAATAAGTTTTGTTCGTAATGGTCTTTTTCCAACCTTCAAATGTCATTCTTTAAATTTAGCTACATCACTTCTCAAATACTAAAAAATGACTATGATCATAAATCTTTCTGATCTAGACGATAGTAGCAGGCTTCATCTTACTTAGCTTTAAGTGTCTAACAGACAGTTATTTAAATCCAAGTTAGCTTTGTGTGCTCTCTTCTGCATCAATAATAATAGAAAAGGTCCTTTTGGGGGAGATTCATCTGTTATCTTCAGGCAGCATGAACTCTCTGAACATGCCAACTTCAAATCTTTTACCAAAAGCAAGCCTGGAAGACCAGCTTAAGCTGAAACAGCTAATTATTAGATACCTAAAGCAGGGTGGAAGCATTGTTTACAATGCTCAGAACACTCTTAATGCTTTTACTGGATTAACTCTTTTCAGTTCCTTTAGTCTCCCAACAAAAGAGTTTCCCTCTCTCTCAAAAAAAATTATTTTAGCTTTTCTCTGAAGCTCTGTGCTAGGAGTCGTCTGTTTATAGGTCCCAGAAGCAGGCTTGGCTTTTTGGCTAGAGGAACATGCTGGACACTCATTTATCTATGGCATGATGGATGCTTTGTTCTTGTCTATAGGGCTCTGATGTACAGTCAAAATTTTAGCATCTGTTGTATCCAAACTGACCAAAACTAGCAGCAACAAAGCATTCACACACAGCTGTTAATAGCTTAGGTATTAAGAATTAAGAATCAGTACCGCTGGTCATTGATACGGTCAATTCCTTAAATCTTACCCAAAAGACCTATCGGATTTCTAAACTAAGAAGCTGTACAAAAGGAGTAGGCCCCTAGCTTAAAACAAATCTACTGGGATATGTGGTAAAGGGGCCGTAGAGTATGAGAAAACTCAGTGTCTTCAGCTGTAGTTGGTCTTAGTATTGTGGCTTCCTGGTTTTCAGCAATTAATCTCAAAAAGGACAGTGTTCTTTCATACCTTACCATTTATGGTTACAGAAAGCTTCGTAATAGGGGAACTAAGTTAGGAGTTCAGCCACAGCAAAGCAAACCCAGAGAAGTACAGGAAAGGAAAAAAAATAATAAAAATCCCTTTCAGCTCTAAGTTCCACTACTATCCCAAGTCTGTCATGTAACAGAATTTTTTTCATCAGAGAAAGAAGCATTTCATCAAAAACAGTAAGTATATTTCTAAGCAACTGTTTTTCCTTGGGAGCATGCAATAGCTTTGGGTTTTAAAAAGTACAGTGTTTTTGGAAGCAACGCTCTTTCTAAAACTGCAGCACTATAGAGGACAGCCCAGGGAGCCCACATGCTACAGAAAGTTAAGTTGTTCTCTCTTTTTTAACTGGAATCAATCTGATAATTCTCCATAATTATTAGCAAAGGTAATGGTAATATTTTCACAAACAACAGAATGTTAGGAGTCTGCAGCCCATATGAGGTCAAAGCTTTTATTCATTTTAATGGTAAAAACACCTGTATTCTTAAAAGCTTCATGGGTTTGCATGTTCAACATTCCCTTAGAGGCTGTGCTTGTCTACCTCTAAGTTAGAGATGAACCAGGCACTTGAAGTCTTTCAGGTTTCCCTGAAACCTACTCTTAAATTGATTCATTCTGTGCAGCCCTGTACTGCACAGAATTCAAAAGAAGCACCCTAGAAAAACTTCAGAACTGCTGAACTGAGCAAGTAACATTTTTTTTCTTTCTTTCTTTTTTCTTTTTTTTTAAGAACAGCCAGGTTTAAAAGCTAACAGAATTACTCTTAAAGAACTGCATAGGTTTTTAAACAAAAAACCTAGCTTCTTTAGTTCACTCTGGTGTCACATTGGGTAAACAGTTCATTAATAAGGCAAAATGACACAGCATATTTCATAAAATAAATGTAGTTATATCATGTTACACAGTCAAAATATTGCTGCTTCAGGTTTCCAAGACAGCTGCATGAGTACATGGCAGAATCTTCTCTCCTGTGCACATTTCCATTGAGGTTCAGCATCACCTTATTCTATAACACACACAGTGTTTGTGGTCCCAGATGCACAGAATGCTTTTTAAGTAATGGGTTCTTATCAATTTCCAATGAACAAAACTGGTGTTCCCTGGCCCCAGCACCCCTGGCAAAGGCAGACCTGTTACCAGCAACAAATGCATATAAATACCAGAGCAGGAAATGGAGGGCAGGGAAAGGGGAAGCAAGTGCCAACGCAAATGTAGTTTTGACTTCACGCCTGTTGTCCAGGGTGAAAGTGATGGGGCAGTAGATGAGAAAAGGATGAGGGCAGAATTGAAACAGAAAGGACGAAGAATCTAAGCAGTGTTAAAATACTCACGGAAACAGGTAGGCAAGTGTGAGTGATCAAACTAGTTCTACTCAGAGACAGTAGTAAATATGTAAGCTGTGCAGCTCTGCCACCGTAGCATAACTAGTACAGAGCTCATATTTATAGATCTAAAATTTACAATTGCCTTCTGGTTCCCACACAAAGTACTTGGCCAATAAACTGGCAACGAATACTATGCTGCTCTTGCAAAGCCAGCAATTTTTACGTTGCCCGCACAAGGTGTTTTGAGAATAAAACAAGGTGACTATTAAGTTGGCACTTGATAGGAGAAAGCAAATGACTCTTTTGTATGCAGAGGCAGTAGAGACCAAAGAGTCCAGGCTTGTTTAAAAACTCCTCATCGCTTCAGAGATGCGGATGACTTGCATCACTCTTAGTGTGATGTAGTATTAGCACTTGATGCTCATCTGAAAGCAATACGTAAATGCTCACTGAAAATTCACCATATGGTATAGGATAAACCAGCTCAAAAAAATGACTAGCTCACTGTTAGTATTTATTCCCACTTAAATTTGAGAGAAGGGTTTAGCACCCTTTCTTCGGCAAGCGAGTGAGATGAATTCATCAGTGCTACCGATACTGCCATACCCAAGTTAAGAGCAGCCTGGAACAACTGAAGAGAGGGGTCCCATCCGAACTCATGGAGGTCACAGCACTGGAAACTCCTTGAGAGATGGGGGAGGAAGCAGCAGAGACTTCCCACCGAGTATCAAACATGTCTACTAATCAAAACAGGGGACTCTATTCCAAACCTGAGCAGATGGCTTCCCTAGGATTATTACCAGCAGCTGTCAATGCAGTGATTATACATTGAAATTGCACAGCTAATGTACTGTATAATTTAACTAGAATGAAGAAGAAGATTAGGGAGAGGGAACATTATGAAACGATTTGGAGCTTATATTTTTCCTAATAATTATGGAGGCACCCCACAATCTTCAGTGTAAAAGATACATTTAGATTTGCTCTTGAAGGCCGGACTAAAACCCACATTATACACTTCAACATCTTCCAATTCAAAAATGCTCAGAGACTTCCTGGGCCAATCAAGTCCTCTGCAGTGCTTCATTTTTCAAGGATTTAATGATTTTGTCAGAGGAAACACTTAATTAGCTCTTTCAACATTCCTCCTAGTATACATTGACAAAGCTAGGAGATAGAAGAGAAGAATTTTTAATCTGAAAAAAATTAACCTTTTAAACAATGGGGAAATTCCAAATAAATATGTTTTTCTACATGCATGCAGCATTCCTTTGTCTTGGGAGCCAGGAAATGCAGGATTTTCAGTACAAGAGCATAAGAATACTGATATATGAAAGGGAAAAGAAAAAAAAAAAAAAAANAAAAAAAAAAAAAAAAAGCCGCCTTCACTGACTTGGGTTTCCTCGTAAATTATTCTGCTCATGCATGAAATAGTGTTACAGATTTTTCTGGTCTTCAAATCTTAAAGCATAAAAAAATGCAGCAGGAAGTATGTATTTCAGTTTTAGGGACCACATTTACAGCTAATCTGGTGCAGCAACACAACAGTGACGTGAGCACCTCTGATTTATACTGCCTGAAGACCTAGCTGCTAATTTTTTATGTTTATAGAAGCACTCAACGAGATATTTTTAGACCWATCTTTCCTGTTACCATTCTCTGCATAATTCATATGTCCTTATTCTCTCTGGGGCAGAGCAGACATCTGAACTGGGGGAGCAGAGGCAAACAGGATCACCCAGCAGCCCACACAGAGAACCGGGGTCAGACAGCCCGGCTGGTGTCAGGATGGGGAACAACATTGCACAAAATGCTGGGAAAACCTCTTGGACACTTGTCAAAATTTCCATTTTACACAAAGGAATTCCTTATGTGTCTTAAAGAGGTAGCCTGACAGGTTAAGATGATTAGGAAAGATGAGCTTATTGGTACTTCTGCTGCRTATGTGGCTGACATTCAAGCATACTGATGGGGCAATTACATTTATTAATTCTTTGGTTAATAGACCCACAGTTCTTGTTTTCCATGTAACAAGGGGTCCGATTACACCACTATTTCTCAGCGTAACTGGAACAGCTATGTAAACATTACGGTTCATCTAAAACTCAAGAGATTAACACTACTAGGCCACTAGAAGTCTTCTACAAGTCATGGTGACAGTACCAATCTTTCAATTTTTCATTTTCCCACAGAACTAATTAAGGTTAATCACTGTTACTGTATATAAGAATTTCTTGCTAACAACGCAGGTTTTCACTTGTTTATCATTAGCTTCCCACTGTGTTATGAGGAACTGCCACTCAGGTACCACATGATCTCAGGGCTGGTGCTCCAGGACTGATGATGTTCCTTTATTCCATTTTCCCCTCTGACCAAGCTGCACAATAGGTAAAGGAGAGCCAGTTTAATATCAGTTGGTTTTAAGGTGCTGTGTTGTACAGTGTTCCAATATTTTAAATATTTTGGAATTCTTTGGGTTTTGAAAATGCTATTTCCACTTTTTCCCCACAGAACTAAAAGAAATGACAGAAGTTTCCAAGGAACAGTCACTGCTGACATTTACCTAAGTTTCCTTGTGGGGTGCACATGCCTCTGTGTGTGCTTATACACAAGCATGCAGGCACGGTACGATCACACTGACAGTGCTTGATGCCAGTTGTTCTATTTATAGCCCCATAGACCAAGAAAAACACAATACAGCCTTATTTAAGGGCATTAGCTCACATTCTTTATTAAACTCAAACAGCAGTAAGCAGGTAAGGTTCATCTTATGGCAATTTCCAACTTAAGATGCTTCTTACAATGCCAGTGAATTATACATGATCATCAGAAAAACAATTCCCCTCAAAATGCTGTATGCAAAATTCACAGTGGATATTGATGTTTTATTTAAAGTGGAATTAAATATGGAACTGGACAAAATTCAGTATTCCAACAACAATAACTCCTTTTGTTCCTAGGGACACCTCAGAACAGCCTTTCATTTTGATATTATGTACTAGCAACTTCCAAATATATACTTAAAAAATTCTGTAACTAGCCCCGAGTTATGCTAAACAACCAAAGCTGTTTTACTGTCCATA
Source organism: Phoebastria nigripes (assembly GCA_035582835.1). Taxonomy (NCBI): domain Eukaryota; kingdom Metazoa; phylum Chordata; class Aves; order Procellariiformes; family Diomedeidae; genus Phoebastria; species Phoebastria nigripes. The sequence continues at coordinate 1,093,313 of JAYKAV010001820.1, forward strand.
GACTTCTATATTTTTATTGTTAATAGCGCTAACATTCAGGTGTTATAGTGTCTAAAATCAGTAGCATTTCAATGTTCAAATACTTTTTTCCTTTGATCATTAAACAGTCTAAGTAAGGCACTTTTACCAGTGAAAAACATAACTAATAGGAAAGAAAGCAACATTCAGATTATATTCACATTCCTTCTTTCGAGAGCTGATGGTGTCTTTATCTTGTCTTTCACCAAACTCAGTGTTGTCCCCTACCCCCAGTAACACGTCACAGCTCTGCCAGCCTGGGGCAGCTGGAAGCAATCTACTCATGGTTAACCTGAAGAGCCTATTTGCTAACTTTGGCTTGTGCTTGTCTTATACTGTATCTAAACTTAAGTCTTGGTATTTGCTCTGTTGCTTAGCTGAACACAGGTGGATTTAGGCAGGGACCACACCATCCTGAAGGCCAGCCAGTAAGGATACATACTAAAATAGTTGCACACACCTGAAGCTGAAATCCTGAAAATGCACCAACTACTGCATGAAGCTGTGTGCCATTGCCTTGCACATGAGAACAGGACCAAAACCTGTTTCGGCATGTATGTAACATATTTTCCCTTTCTCCTTCTGCTCTGCTTTCCTCCCTTCTCCCCCAAAAAATCCACATAAACCTTGCCAGTCTCATCATTTGCCATAACTGTGGCTTGTACCATGTTTTCATGAAAAAACAAAACCCCGCAAGCCTTCAGTTACAGCTGTCAGTGCTGCAGATACTGGTGATGGGTTGAACTCTTAGTGACTGCTAAGGCTCATTTATATATTAACCCTATACATCAGTCATACTGATTTAATGGCATATGGATTCACAGCAATTATTTTCAGATTCTCTTTATCAAAGCATCAGCAAGATAATTTAAAATGCTATTTGGCAAGGGAGTGGGGSGAAAATGCCAGTCACTCCTGAGCTCAGATTCAGACAGCTCTGCCTAAGAGTTCCCCTGGTGTTACACCAACACCAGCACTTCATGGTTTACATTTTCCTGCTAGTGCCAGCAGCAGTCCTGACCCAGTGCTTGTGGTGAAATGATAGCCGTTTTAACAGCTGTGTTTTCTAATCCTGTTCAATTGTGTTTGGTGGCATCGTACTACTTCTGTCTAGAAAATGCAGCTTTTCTCTGCAATTTAGTCGGACATCAAGTTTTGAGCATCCCCAAATGGGCAAGGCCAAACAACAAACATGTAGAAGTCAGAACTGGGCATCTCAAATGTTACATTTTAAATTATTTTGGCTCTTTTGAAGTAAGACAACCACACTTCAGACTAATCTAGAAGAAAAGGCATAATGTAAAAAGGATTCTACTGTGGGAGGATTTTCCCTTCATGCAGCCTTTACCAATACACAACACAGTATCTCTTACTTCAGAGAAGCAGCAACATAAAAAACAGACTGCATTAAGGCTGAGGACAATTGGGCTGTTAACCGAACTCTCCCAAAAAGTAATCAGGTTTTCCTACTCCATCTCCTAGCCTCCCCACACACACATTTTTGGAAGTAATATATGGTAAATATCAGAAAGTAAAAAAGGAGTCTACTGATAACGAAAAACAGTAACTTTTTTTTTAATTCTAGTTTTTGCAAAAGTGGGACTGTTCCTCCATAGGATACATTATATTTCAGAAACTTGTTATACAACTACGATACCTGTAGCCAATCCTAGTCATGTTTTCCCTCTCCTTTCTGTATTTTATTTTAGACCAGAAGAAGATTGTTGAGATTTCACAACTCTAAATCATGTTGGGAAAAAAGTTGGTGACCGCACAGAAGCGAGGGGAGACAAGAGCCCTGTGCCTGGGACTGGGAATGGTCACGTGCTCCATGATGATGTACTTTTTTATTGCGATCACTGTTGTGCCATTCTACACTAAAAGGTAATAACAGTCACTTGTTTAGGAATACAAAGCTATTTCTTTTTCCTGTCAGCATCAAATACAATTATTAAAACAGTGCCAAAATATATGTTAGTACCTTGTACAATAAATAAACAATATGTTCTTGAAGAGCTCATAAGCATTTAAGACAGAAGAAATGATAAAGAAAAAAGTGAGCCAAGAAGTCATCAGGCATTTACAAGTAAGCACAAGAGGGAATGATCATCTTTAGGGCTAGAATGAGAACAGTCTAAAACAAAACATTTACTATGAAAACATGTAAAGTAAAAAACAACCATGCTTATCAATGCTTGATAATGGAAAGCTAAGTCTTGCATAAATTAAACAAGAAAAAAAAAAAAGGCAGCTTTTCCATGTGCAGGAGGGTGTGTTGATTTTCATAAAACTATAAAAACTTGAGCAATAGAAGTCATGGTAAAATTGTTCAGTTGAGAATCTGTATCTTACCTCCAAATCAACCATCATGAGAAACTAGCACCTTCAACAGCCCAGTCTACCACAGCAAATGTTGCAGAATACAATGAATGCTGAAGAAGTCATTATTACCCACATTTTTATTTCATTTTGCAAGTTCTGCCTCCACACACAAAACCAATTTGCAAAAAACCAAAGTAACAAGACAAAGAATGCGGCTCAGTTTTTCATGCTTTAAGATTTTGATGGAGAAAGCAAATACATCCACCTCATTCTTCTTGCTAAGAGCACCTCTAAGCTCAAAAATATTTGAAAAATATTATCTTTAAAACAGAGTAATTCACATTTATTTTATGTATTTTCCAGCCTCCTGATTACATTACAAAATATTCTTGCAAGTAAAAAGATTAGTTTCTTAAGAACTGGAGTGAGGCTATTTCTTTACTTTTTTTGCCACCAAAGTGTACTGCTGTAAGCAAAAGCTTACTGTGGTATCAGTTAATAAGAGAGTAACTTTTGAGAAAAAGGGGGTAAGTAACAGCAAAAAAAATGAACTTTTGCCAGACAAAATCCTGCTACTTACTCCTGCAAAAGGTCCATGTAATAAAGAAAAGGAGAGGGGGTGGAAAACATGGGAACTGATCTGAGTTCTGAGAATTATTGAATTAAATTAGTCAAAATATTTCTGAGATCAAAAGCTCCACTATGCTCAGCCAGATTTCAAATAATAAGGTCAAGCTTTACCAGTGTACTGCACTTCCCAATATTTAACTACCAAACATGAAAAATCCATAGCAATTTTTCCTTCTTGAATAACACTTGAAGCTGATTACAGATGGGGTTAGAATCTAACTTCAAACCACAGAATGTGTAACAAACAACAACAAAATGCTTTCCTGCACTGTTTTCCTATGGCAGCCCTCCACCAGGTGCAGCCATTGATTCGGGGTGGGAAAGTGGACCGCACCAGGATTGAGCAGCCATGAACCACCCATGCCACCACTCACAGCTGGCACACACAGATGCATCTCCAGCATGCGACTCATAACAGATGCTGCTAACACTTTTAAAAGCAATACCCTTTGTTTTGTTTTTGTAGCGTTTGGACAACAGAAACTGTGTGCAAGGTGCTCAAAGCCAACATCAAGGACAAAGTTCTCTGCCCAAACAGCGAAGGCTCAGAGGATGAGGATATCTTTCCTTATCCCTGTCTACAGGTGTGGGTTAATCTGACAGCCTCAGGACAAGAGGTTATGCTGTATCAGACTGAAGATACACTGGAAAGAAATCCTAAGGTACTTGCAACACAGACTGAATAATCGCTCTCTGCTATCTAACACCTCTGAGGAGAACTTAAACCAAGCAGCAGAGTAAGAGTAGGGGTTGTTCATCTTTTACATGTTAATGCCTGTGCTTAGACCAAGGCATTTTTAAAATATTCCAGAAATTGCACAGTTTTGGATTTTGTTTTAAACATTACATCAAACATTAAGTTAATACTTGTTAAGCAATTACACCAACTAAACATGAATATTTAACATTTATGAACATTTAAAAAATATGTAAGTCTCCAAGTTGAAGACCAATGGTAAGAAATAGTTTGTAAGCTGTGGTTTGCTCAGTTGCTTGTTGAATTATCTCAGGAGAGACCTGAAGTTAAACACTGTCCTAAGTAAGAGCACAAATCCCAATTTTACTTCCGTTTTAGGTGTGTGATATGAAGCAGGGAATAAAGAAAGCAGAAAAAGGGGAAATGAGGGTACTGTTGGGAACATGATGCATGTTTTAGACAGAAAGGAGAAACAAATTTTGGAAGATAAATCACCCAGAAAACTCATTTGTCTTTGGTTTGATCTGCAACTGTTTCTGGCCAGCATGGCAGCAGACACCTGGACTCATGGAGAAGGCAGTGGCGCTGTAGGAAGCACCCATGYAATGCAGACGCTGGGTATTGCGGTAGAGGTCCCTTGGTCAGTTGTTTTAGGGATCTCTTCCCCAGAGGAAGAGTGCAGACCATGGGTGGGACAGAAACGTGGGTGCACAGCATTCATTTGGCTTTAGACGTGTGGGAAAGATTGGGGAAGGGGAAAAAGTAGGGTGTGGTCCCTTTGTTTCTGCCAGTGTTTCTGCTTGGGAATCAGCAAAGAGCTCAACATTTTTAGGCTTGCTCCCTCACAACCAGAAGTGTTCCTACAGGTACACTGTCCCAAGGAAGGTCAGGTTCAATTCAGTTCCAAAACCATGAGTATTTCAGAGGCCTTATTCCAGCTCAACACTCTCTAAGGGGAGATAAAGTGAAATTCAGATCTTGGATGCCCAAGACTGAAGCACTTTCAGAATCCAAAACAAACATGCTCAGACTACAAGCACTCATCTTCTTAAAGAAATTACATAGATTAGAGTTTCATACAGTGCAAACCTGATAGCATAAAACACTTAAGCTGAAGAGAATTTTGCTAGCTAATGGCTGTCTTTATAGTGACTATCTCAGGGAAAGCTACATACAATGAAGTGGCAAAGCAGAAATTATCCACTGTAGATTGAAACAAGAGTCTTGTTCACTGCAAGAGGAGGTGATTTGCTGATTTCCTACCATTTGCATTACTGGAAGTACAAACCTTCAGGTCAGGAACCGTTCCCTTTCTGCCTTGGCCAGTTTCCAGCTTATGACACCTAAGCATTATTATGTATGCAAAATAATACTGCAGAAAAGAAGCTGTGATAAACAACAACAAAAATGAGTGCTTCAAAGTCTACTAGTATTTCCACTGAAGGCTAAATAACTTTGCATTATTACTACAGGTCAAAACAGTTTTGTGTTATGAGGACAAGTAGGAAGCCTCCAACAGCCATGCTTTCCTCTTATTTGCCTGCAAGTTACAACCAGAGGTGCACAGTGAAGCAACTTCGTTTTCCTGCATACTGACAAGCYGGTTGTGAATTTCTGCACAACTAACACATTTCTGCTGTGGTGGTGCCTAGAAGCTCTGTTAGGAATCCAAGCTTGGCACCGTAATAATAAAGTGACAGTCCCAAAGACTGCAGTTTTATTTCAAGCACATGTGTATTACTGGTTTCCAACAACATTACTCCAACCTGTAAATCTGCAGATTGGGGGCATAGACACACTGACAGAAACAGGGAAGCATGGCAAATGGGGTTATGGACATAAGGAAACCAAGACGACCTCCAGGGATGCTAGCCAAACCACTGAAGATTTTGTCCRTACTAGCATGTTTGTTTTACTCAATCTGACTTAACTACGAACCCTGCATTAGAGTATCCATTATAATGAATCACCTTGATTTCTTATTCCAGTGCTCATACGTCCCAGGCAAGTCGGAGAACTCTAAAGAAGTTAAAGCACGAATAGAAACAATTGCAAGCAATTTCAAAAAATACCAGACTTTCCCATGCTACTATGACCCAGGAGGAACGCAGACCAACGTCATTTTAAGCAGACTTTATCCCCCRAAAGGCCTCCTCTTTGCTTTCCTTTGGCCTACACTCATGTTTACTGGTGGATGTCTGATTATTGTTCTGGTAAAAATTAGTCAGTATGTTTCTGTTCTTTCTGCTTGGCAGTAGAAAACAAATACCTAGCATAGATTGTTGCAAAACATTAAAGTGCCTTTGTTCCGCCTGTCTTTATCTGCATTTTGTGACTTTTAATATATACCAGGTGTCAATCCAAGGGCAGGCATTCCAGAAAACTGAATGGCACCCACTAGGGATGGCAATCCATTACATGAGGACAGAATAGAAAATTGATTCCCAGGAATACCTGCAAATACCTCATAAGAGCACAGACTGAATTACTATCTATTGTTTCCATGGGTTTTCTGAGGTACAGTTGCTTTACAGAGCTACAATTCAAGTTTACTACTAAACTCTTGTTCCACATTTTAGACAGGGTCCTAATTTTCTGTCTGGTTGAGACCAGTTGATGCTAGATCCTTATACATCATTACTGGCAGACACACACTTTATATACTTCATTACCAATACAGCATGTATTCATGGCATACTCTTCTTGTCTGTCAGGAAAAGAAGTTTTGTTATGGTCCAAAGAGATATTTGTTATCATGGATCTCTCTGCTTTTGGGGAGGGGGAAAACCACCCGAAAACAAAATATACACACACAGACATTACAAAGTTTGCACTCTAAACATCTAACACCAATTGTATATAATGAAATATATGCGTAAAGTATAGGGTATGGTAAAGAAGCTTATATTAAAAGTAAGTTTTTGTATTTAACTCAAATCTTAGCTTTGCTTTACTTTGAAACAAATGTACCACTCAAGGAAGGCTACCTGCCTGCGATTTGCATGTATTATAAAACTGTTAAGGAAGTCACAATACAAAGAATATTATTATATAGTAGAAAACATCCATGATATCTCACTAAATACAGTAATCTAATGTAACCACAGAAGCATGCATGCTTAGCACAAAGATATTTCACAATAGAGACATGTTTGTTTCTAGCGACAAGGCTCTTAGGAATGCTCTGATGCACGTATAGACACATTTTCTGTTCTCTGAAAATAACTCTGTTTCAGCCAATTTTCAAATTGCTACTGGACACAGGAGGAACATAAGATACTTCCTGCATGCTGTGTTTGACTGGCACTTAGAACACAACTAGTACAAGCTTTTTCATCACACAGCTGATGAACCATGCAGTAGCTATCATTCACAGGAAAATTTCAGGGCTTAGATACAAATTTAAATTTATTAAATTTTAGTGGAAAAAGTTGTTCTCATTAATGTGGTACAATTCTCTATTGTTTATTGTAAAAAAGAGGAAGGCTGAAATATTAACCCATTACATGCATTTTCCCACATTACTAATGAAACAGTGTCAGAATTTGCTTTTGCAAATCAAAATTAGACCAGGATAGCACAGTTATTAACATCAACAACAGTTATTAACATGCAACCTGATACCTGTCGAAGCTAATGCACTGTACTGGTACCAAAGAACATGAACAAGCTAGCTGTAAATAGACAGAGAGGTTTATTTAATAGGCTCTTTCAAAGCTTTACTCCAAATTTTGCTTTTCAGCAGTTTAAAGAGAGTCTCTAGTTTGCAAACTAGAACTTGCTTATGACTACTCCACACTCAGTCCAGCACATCAGTAGCCCCCACCACCTTGCTCCCCTCTCAGTTCAGCAGAGGTGAATGGAGGTTGGATGCTGCTGTTCTTTCTAGTGGTAGTCCCCATTGCCCCACTCACTCATGAGTCAGTAACTTGTCTCTGAAGAGCAGAGGCTTTTAATCTTGCTGAGCTCAGAACTCAGCATGAAGCATGAAGACCAGGAGCTCCTGTTTCTGACTCCCACATTGGCTTCCCAAGATCACCCCCTAAAGCCACCATCATCCTCCTCACCTCCCTGCTCATAGTTATCCCTGATAGCAGTAGATGAAAATTTATCCAGAGTGCAAGCTGTGTTTCCAGATTTAACTCCACCAAAAATAAAGCAAGTCGATTATTACACAAAAACAGTTATTTCCCTCCAACATGTACACATTACAAGTACACGAAGAAAATCCTGGAACAAATTTTGTTCTCCAATAAAGTAGCATTTCTTATTTGGGCAGGAGATATTCCAAGTGAAAACAGCCGGTGGAGTGGAAAAACCACACACAAATTAGGAAACTCTATTGTTTTGGACTCTCGCCAAACTCAGCTTCCTCTTTTGCCCAAATGAAACGGGATTTAAATACAAAAAGCCAAATATTCTAAGGTAGAAACAAACACACAAAACTTATAGGCACCACAGAAGTCTGTTCTTGTTTTTAAATAATGCTTTGCCCACATATACAGTGCTGGTTACTTTCTACAGTTCTGAGAAAGTTTAAYGTTAAAGTCATAGATATTCTTTCCCCTTCACACTTTCACTTTCTCTTAAAGTTGAAACTAAGTGTTTTAACAGTGTGCCAGGTTGCTGAATTACTCTTGAGCTTTTGTAAACAATTTTCTATTCTCTTTCCATCTGCAAAAGTTAAAACTTCACTCTAGTGAATTACAATAACACTCTCTATGCTTCTTACAGCAGCACACAAGGAAGCTATATAGCCTTAGGAGGTTTTGGTTGGTTGGTTGGTTTTTTTAATATTATTGGATTATACCATCAAGTCTACAATAAAATCTGATAAATAAAATGCTATTTTTCTGAGATCCAGCAAAACACTTCCTATAAGAAGTGCTTCGATACAAGCAGTGACCATTGCAGTGACAGATGTRCACAACTCACTTTCTCAAGGCAGAGTAGATAATCAAGGTATATATTACAACATTAAAACTCCTGCCACAGGAAGAGAAGTGACAGTACAAGCAGCTGGAGATGAAATTTGTACTTGAAATCTGTTCAACTACACATAGCTTTCACCAGCACTGATGCTTACACCACAGTAATAGTGCTTGAGTCGATGGGAACATGCAAGGAACACAGGAAAAATGGGGATAGATTTTAGACCCTGATGAATGCTTTAGTTGTACAGGCCCTTTATATGTCTATATGAATAATATTGTTTTGCTGAAACTATTAAAAGTCCTATTTTTCAAGTGCTGGGCACAGACTTTCAAGAGTAGTTTTTCTTCTTGATGCCAAATAAGGCTTGGATGTGGTGATTCTACTGTTGGAAGATGGAAAAGAAGAAAAGCTCCAGCACTGTTCTTGAGGGAACTAGCATTTCTCCCACGCAAAAAAAAAAAAAAAAAAAAAAAAAAAAAANAAAAAAAAAAAGAAAAAAAAGAAGATTGTAAAAGGTTGTAAAATGAAGCTTATCCCATAACTGGGAAGCTATTTTTCTGGATGAGGTAGATTCAGTTTCATAAGTTTCGGCTTTAATAAGATGACCTTTCTCCAACAATGGCAGCTTAAGAGGAACCTATGGGGCGTTGATTCACTAAGAAGCCATCTGTGAGTCACCAGCATGTTCTTAATGTACATAAACAGAGGTAGCCAGAAGGTACCTGCTATTGACAATTTTGATTTAAGTATCCTGCTAACTGGTACTATTTTTATTACCTGATCCTCAAAGCAGAAACAGGGCAGTTAACATAGAGAAGACTCTGGTCCCCAGAGAGTCCTCACTCATTGCATAAACCCACTGCACTTGACAACAAAATACCTTCCAACTGAGTAACTGGTACTTTGTTCTTAGGGTTTTTTGGTTGGTGGTGGGGTTTTTTTTGTTGTTGTTGTTTTGGGGGGGGGGGGGTTAGTTGTGTTGTTGTTGTTTTTAAATAAGGAAATGGCGAAAAACTTAACAAAACCAGTTTGGGGTCTCTAGACTATTTACTATTCAGAAGCCATACAAAACAATTCAGGTATTTTACTTTTGGCAATTTCCATAACAAAAAATAGAAAAAATAGCATTTAGGGTTAACTGGATGACTCCAAATTTACAAGCTGGCTTGAAGTTAGAAAATATTTTAATACAGGAAAAATAATTATAAGTATTGGAGGTGGTTATCCTTTGTTCACTATAAAACGGGTTGGTGGCTGGCACAAAGGGTGTAGGCCAGCCATACAAACCCCATGCAGGAAACAAGTTTGGTATATAAGCACATAGCTGTTCTCGGTCAGAAGATGAAATTGGGAATCATCTCAGAAGTTTCTCAGAAGCTCGAGGGCACAAGGGGAACACCAGAGGACCTGAAGAGCAAACTGCCTTTTTTTCCCCCAAAGTAGTTGTAAACACCAAAAGTGCTAAGAAAGCATGTAGGGTTTTTTTGTTGTTGTTTTTTAGTTCTCCTGGAGCAAGGTTTCTTTTACTGTGCTGCTATAAGACTTAAGTGTCATCTTTGATGAATATAAGTTATACTGGGGAGTTGCAATATTAGATGTTTTTCCCCTTGTTGACCTCAAATCTCCACACTGTCAAGAGCATTAACAGAAAGGAAAAAGATAGCAAAGATCAGATAGAGGTAGCTATACTCAACTTCCATGTAAAATAGTCAGTGAAATACAGATTAGAGAAAGTGTCTATTTATTATTATGCTCCACTAGAAGAAATAGCAATGGAAAAAAAAAAAAAAAACCCTTGTTAAAGTTGAAGGACTGACAAGCTGTTTTTTCAAAGCTTCCTAAAAATATCTGTATGTCTCTTAAATAAATACAAGTAGTCTCATTACACCCTGCACTTCTTTCCCTAGAAGTGTCATATGACATTTGTACAGAAATTAAGCAKTCATATGGGTAAAAACATTCACATGCTGCATACCCAAACCAGCACAGGTATGTTCCCTTCTCTCCTTGATCACATACCTCTATCTATAATAGATCAAAAAATCTGATATTATCTTTGCTAGATACGCGTTACTGTAATTGCCTTATCYAGGAAAACCAACTTTTAAAAGATGTACTTTCTACTTCTTATCTCTTATAATTCCAGGCAGATTTTCAGAAAGTCTCAGCATGCTGAACAAGTTATTCTGCATTCAGCACCAAGAGCAAGTAAGGAGAGCACCTGAAAATACTTCAACTTTAGCAAAAAGATAATACAAGATTAATATTACAGATGGGAGCAGGGGAGAGAGTTATTTGTAAGGCTCCATCTCTTCCATCTCTTCAGCGTACCACACTTGGAACAAGATGACCTGAATGAAGTAAATGTAGGCTGTTTAGTCCAATCAAACTCAAGGCCATTCTTACATAAACTCTTCGAATAGTCTTTAAATAATTTCACTCATATACTTTAAAGTCTGATGAGACAGTAAAATGTATTAAAGAGGTGTCTCCAAAAAAAGCTCAAAGATAGAGGTTGAGCAAAAGAATCATGTTTGATGCACCTATTGGTTTATAGATTGCTAAAGCACAGCATAATTTTCTCTCTGCTGGAACATTTCAAAACATTGGACGTGCTTATTTGTAAAGCAAATCAAGAAAGAAATTTTGACTTCTTTTTGGACACTACTCTTGATAATCACGGGACCCCTAAGTCAACAGGGCTGTCAGCCTCAGCAGCCTGAAACCATAGGACCAGACTTCAAGCCTTGTCTACAGAAGATAATTACCACATCTTGGCTCATGAAACAGTTGCAATGAACAAATGCCTCCAATTAATTATTCTTATGCTATATAGATTGACATAAAGAAGATGATTGGACAGGCCTCGAAATTGAATTACCCTCTGATTCATGGGGAGGAAATCCTCACAACCATGGCTGAATCTTGTATACCCAGAATAACGTGAAGACTGTCCCTACTGCAGCCTATAAAATACATAGCTAGGATGAAACAGATATACAGTGCGAGTAAATCAACTATCTGGCCTGTCTAGAGTTTTGACACCACAGTTTTTGCCCTTACTGCACTTTTTTTTTTTTAAAAAGAATATATTAAACTTGTTACATAGAGGTACTGTTGTGTGAGTAAATGTTTGCTGCCTTTACTTCAACATACTGTTGTTTTTTCCTATGATCTTGAAGCCAATAACAGGAGTAGGGAAACCAACATCCTTTTATCCATATACCTATCAATGGTTGGAAAACCAGGGAGTTACAACTGCAAACCTAGATGTCTGGCTAACCAAGGGAGACTTGAACTCCTAAAGGTGAGGGAATTGAGGTGATTCACTGCTGACACAGAGATCACAGCAACAGCTGATCAAAATTCCTCTTTCTCCAGCTCTGACCTTACACATCAAACTTTTTTTCCTTGGACTTGACATGAAAGAATAGCTAGCCCTTTAAAGGAATACTTGCATGGCTGGTTGGGGGTGGGGGTTGGTTTTGGTTTTTTAAGCCTTCCGCAAATGCACATTTATCAGACAGACTGTGACAACAGAAATGAAACCTGTATGATAAATTCTGTATCAAGCAATTCATACAGAATACAGCATTGAGGCAGCTGCATAAAGATAAACATTAATAGAAGCTTTAAAACAGCTTATAAAAGTTTTAGTCTGCCTTTCCACAGATAAAAATTTGAAAAGTCTCCATTGTTCCTTTTATAGCTACTGATGTTCCCCTCTATAGCCACTGAAATGGTTCTTCATGCCTCACTAGTGGTTCTTCATGCCTCACTAGTGAACAGGAAATAATTCATTTTGCCTTCTCAGCTGCTTTCAGTAGAACAATGAAATACTACCAATGGATAGAAGTTTTAAAGGTGTTAAAATATGGTACAATCAATCAAATTACCTGAACTTGAATAACGTATCATTTACTCTTCAGAAGTAGCATGTTAATGTGGAGACTCAACATACTATCAGCAAATTCAAGTACACCCCCACACTTCAAGAAAAGAATTTGGGGTTCTTTATGGTCAGGTAAAAGCACTATCTATTGTTTGATTCTTGCCCAGAGAACTCCATACAAGCAAATAATTTAGACTGGAAGAATTAAGTCGTCCTGGCAGGACTGAGGTTATGGACCTACGCTGTTGTGCCCTGCCTGCATCCATAGAGCATTCTCAACTTCCCAATATTCTTGCAGTGTACTTTGAGGCAGATTAGCTGGCCTGAGAACAAGACAAAATTGCCGAACCAACTGTAATGGTTCCTGGCAGCTTCTGTTCTGTAAAGTTGTAACAGTGCTGCACTCAGGAGTTTTTTCCAGAGCAGCAGAATATGCTGCCAACACCCCTCAAGTAAATGCTCAGCACAAGCTTAGGAACTGATTTATACAAAGGTGGCTTTATTCCCCCCAAAATTGCCACCCTAGGGGGCACTTGTGCATTTTCTGAATGAATACAGTCCTTTAAGTGTGTCCTACTGTCTGTGCTTTAAACACAGGACCTCTTGGCTTTGGTCTTAGTGTAGCRATGTGTATTAGAAGATAGGGTCTGCCATTGGAGATGAGGAAAGCAAAGTGAATTTTTGGCTCGGATGTGAGCCACGTATGTAAGCTGCTCAATGCTGTGGCTCAGCCTGCAGCGCTCTGAGGCACCAGCCTAGGAAAAGCCATCCGTTTTACAATACAGTGATGAGAAATAATAGTGTCAACTGTACTGTTACTGCTGATTTCAGCAGAAGCATCAAGTATTTAATTGACTCATAGCYGACTCATTGACTCAGTGGCAGCTTCAGGCCAGGGCTGCTGAGTGACACCTCATTTTTACCATAGGTCAAGGAGGCATTGAATGCAGATGATCAGATTCCAGTCTTTGTCACACCTACCTCCCAGAAGTCACATACTAAATTGGGTTCAGAAAACCACAAAACTATTTGGTCTTTTTAATAGCTAAAACATCAGTTGCCTTTCCAGGGCATTTAAATGTGCTCTATATAACTAGCAATAGAGAAACCTGCAAATAGAAGGGAGATTACAGAGAGAGATACAGATTACACTGAACTGGTGAGGCAGACCAAAGCTGAGAACAGGATTTAAGGCAATGGAGTTAAGAAACTGTTGGGATAATATCACGCTATTAGTCTCATAAATGAGACTTAATGTAAGAGGATAAAAAACATGCTTCACCAGCAGATATTACTACAGTGTAAACGAATTAATGTAGAGTTAGCAACATGTTTGCATTATGGACTGTGTTGAAATGCCAAAACATTATGAATTTGTTTCAGAATGACAGTTATCAATTTTGCTTAAAGCTGTTAAAAAATCCTAAATATTTCAGTTAGTACTAAAGAACAGCTGAAATGCATTTCATGTCAGCAATCATACAACACCTGCAGGACAAAACTGTTTTGTTTTGTTGGGGTTTTTTCCAAACATTCTCTACACAACACTGTGCCTAAAAGCCAGCTGCTTTCAAATCAGCAAAATGTTTTGCCTGGACTAAAGAGCACATAAGCACTGGGGAAGTTCTGGAAATCTTTGAGAGAAATACAAGAAGCATAGTCCTGACTGTAAGGTCACGTAACACCKTCACCAACACACTCCAGTCTCAGAAATGTGCTCTCTCATGGGTGAAAAAAAGTACTGCACAAATCTGTCAAAATGAAGGAGCCCAAACTGCAAAAAAAGAGATAGAAGAACCTGTAAAAAAAGACAACAAAAAACCTCAACCGACCAAAAAATCCCCCTACTATTGGTATTTGGGAGTGTTTTGGGAATAGACAACTTAGGAGAGTTTAAAGCAAGTTGGGTTTTTGGTGGTGGTGGTTTGGTTTTGTTTTTAAAGGAAAAAAAAAAAATATATCTTTCAGGCAAGGTGAGTCATAAAAAAAAATACATATCTTTTGTCACATAACAGACATTTCCAGTTACATGCCATGAAATAAGTCAGCAGGCCACCGGGACGACTGACGCAGCCACAGTCTGCTCCTTGAGTGAGCCACAGCTGATTGTAGGTTGTAGGCTTGGTACCCTACGTACAAGAGGATCCAAATTCTATATTGCACTGTGTAAACATGTGGTTGTCAGCATGGGACACCTAATAACTGAAGCTCTCACAGTCCCCAGCCACTTGAAAAAATTCCTAATAAATGAGGAGCTCCTGTAGTCTCACAGCCTCTTTAAAAGTTCAATGAATGGATCAATACAGGAAGTCTGATGCCCAGCTGGTTCTTCACTGGAAAGCAGGATTTTTTAAAAGTTTTGAATAAAAACTTACAGTAGCTGTTTTGGAACAAGATTAACAACATGCTTGTTCCCTTATTTTATATTCTGAAAATCAGCACTGTTTAGGTTCATGTTTGCACAGAATTTATCTACATGGAAATGCAGCAAATCACCCATTCAGCTGACATTTAAAGTCTCTCAGATGGCGTTGAGAGCAAGTATTTTATACAGCTTTAAATTATCAAGACTCTACAGGAAGGTAGTATAAAAAAAAAAAGAAATTTAAAGACAAACTGATGACACTTCAYGATGGCAAATCATAGCAGTATACAGGAATATACTTACGCCTATTAAGATTAGAAAAATTATTTCTCAGAGGATAAAAATGAATTCAAAACAAGAAGAATCAACAGATAAAGTGTAATTCTGTTGCCCCTATCTTCTCAACTCAAGCTAATTCCATGTCAAAAGCACTGGCACCTGATTGCAGTAGTCAGAAATATGAATTCAGAAATTAAGAATTTATCTGGCTGCCAAAAATGAAGGTACAAATCCCAGCTGTAAGAATTAATATATGCTTTTTCAGCATTCAAGAGCTAAGTGACTAAAAGACACACGATTAATTCCATGAGACCGTTCCTGTTTGTCTCMCTGTGGTTGAAAGAAACAATTCCATACAGGAGACCAGTAGCATTTAGCAGTCTACATCTGCCTTATATTTCCTAGTAGCTGGAGATACAAGCAAAACCAGTGCCCATCTAAGCTGTTAACTGCAAAGTGGTTGTGCTTTCTCCCAAGTCCTATCCATGGGGGACTATATAGTAACATTATCTAGAAGCAAGTTTGCAACAGAATGAGAACAGCTCAAAAACAGAACAACTTTCTTTGCTGGAAGTAGCACAGTTTAGGGGAAAAAAACAACAACAAAACAAACACAAAAACAAACAAGGGAAAAAAACCCCAAACACCTCCCAAACAAACATAAAAACCCCCAACAAAACCAAAACCTCCCAAAAACAAAAACATAAACCCACCACACACCTCGCCAGATGCTCCACATAATCACTGACAAGATGGGGACAAGGAAAGTTTAGGAAAATGATAAAAAATATGAGAGTAAAAATTATTCTTAGTAAACTAATCAGATCCAAACAGTTTGGAAAGCTAGTTGTAAGAGCTCAGAAATCATCAACAGAAGGAAAAACAATCTCTAACCTCCCTCCTGGAATACTACTAA
This sequence comes from Phoebastria nigripes, assembly GCA_035582835.1. Lineage (NCBI taxonomy): Eukaryota > Metazoa > Chordata > Aves > Procellariiformes > Diomedeidae > Phoebastria > Phoebastria nigripes. The sequence continues at coordinate 1,109,367 of JAYKAV010001820.1, forward strand.
TTTTTGTATGATACTGAATATTAACACCTATTTACTATAAAGTTGTACAGAGCTGTCATGCTCCTAATCCCAATTTCTGTCAATTTACCTCACCAGCTATAAAAACGCAGAGTCCCCAGCTGCATACACCTAACCAGCACAATATATCACCAGATTCAGCTGATAGTAGAGTGTATTTAAATGGATTTTTTAAAATGGACTTTTAACAGCAATTTCAACTGTATCATATTTCCTTACTTTGGTTATAAGATGTCAAGTACAGTAGTTTCAAAACAAAACCTAATAAAGGAGCACTGCATCTACTGTTTCCAACATTCCCACAAGGAAAGTTTTGCTACTGAAAGCACAAGTGGGGATTTTTTGTTTGTTTTGTTGTGGGTTTTTGAATGTTTGTTTTTTGAAAAAACAAAGCTTACTACCTGGGTGGGCATGGGGGGGTGGTGTGTATTGTTTTTTGGATGGGCAGAGAATGGTGAAGAGGAAATAATTTCAAAATTGGCACATCTCTCAAACAGTTGGGCTTTTTTCCATAATTTATTCTATTATCTTTCTGTTCAGGAAAGCTAGGTTGGTTGGCCTATACATTCTCTTTTCCCCACACTATGTTACAGATACACTAATCGCTCTTCCCAGATTTCCCCCATTCTCAGAAATAAATTCTAACAGCTAAGAGATTGCACAGATTTAGCCCTCAACAGTGATTTTCATCAGGCACTATGAATTCAATCATGTCTGACTTGGCTAAAAAATATTTAGACATTGTTCCCATCTGTGCTTCTCTTTCCTTATGGCAATTAATTGTGTGAAGCAACAAGCCACATAAACTGTTCTTTGAAGACTAAAGGAAGAATCAGCCATTACTTCAGCCCTGAGCCACTCAGCACTCATGATCCTCGTCTGTTGGCTTTCACATTTCCAGTGTATTTTTGGAATCTTTTATTGCCACCTCTTAAGTCCCTTGCCAGTTGTAATAACTCATTTTGCACCTTGGCCTTTCTGATCTTATCCCAACATGCTTCCACTATTTCATCTGTATTAGTCTCTTACGGCGCTTATCTTCCTGTACAATCAGGATCATTGCCTGCCCTTTCCAGCAGTGACCAGCTTTCTTAATATTATCTTCCCAGAAGACTACATATCAGCTTCCCAAACCTGCTGATATCTCTTTTTTGAAGCCCATTATTCTCATACTGCTGCTGCTCTCCTTTCTTCATGTAGGACTGTGAACGCTGTCATTTAACAGATGCCTTCACCTAACACTGCCAGCCTCCCAGTCCATCCTAAAACTATACAGTACTGAACAAAGAAAAATGGTAACAGTTGGTTTATTAGTAAATTCTTTAACTTTACCTCCATCTAGTATTATCCCTTGTACCATAATAGTAAATCTACTCCCTGATTGATATAAATACAGAGCRCTATTTATTACCCTTAGTATGTTAATAAGTAAAAATACTGACATTTGATGAAGACAAAACAGAAATATCAAAATAAAGCACATATTTCAAAGAGATCAAAGAGATCTACAAATAATGTACTCTGGCAAAATAAAATTTAAGGGCTAAACAACACAAACTGATGTTTAGGAATCTTTTTGGTTTCATGAGAAAAAAATTAATAACAGCCCGTTCAACTGATGACACAGGACTACTCTCCTGACTAATCCAATAGCCTCAAGATCCAGCTAGTGTGCAACTAAGGCTGAAACTTTTAACTCACTTATCTGTACCTGTAGTAATAAATGTAATATTTAGTGTTTGAATATGGTAGAATAGCATTTGAATATTGCCAGTAGCAATCCTTCAGCGTAACAACATATTTACACAGATTGCAGTCCACACACACACACCCCCCTCACCAGCCCCTCTGCACCTCTCCTCATGCAGCTACAAATAATAAGGAAAAAGAACAACATTTTTGGCAGAAGTTACAAGTAGGCTGTAAGACATATTTGGTTTAAGTAATATTAATTTGCTCTCCAGTTCCATTAAAACTATGAACATGGTTGAAGAGATAAGCAGAACTAATGCTGAGCTTTCATCAGAGATTGGAGAGCATAGCCTGTATTTCAGTACTTCTTTTTAATCATGAAAATAGTGGGATTTTTCTTTTCTGTTTATATGCAGCTTTGGCAGAAACAAATGGGACTCTCACCTTCCCTAGGCAGGCAGGACTGGGGCTATCCATTTTTTGCACTTATTTTCTTCTTTCTGCTCCAATTTATCTTTCTCTTCTGTGGGGTTCGCTTTTGCACCGATTTCTTGTTCTGTTCTCCACATTTTCTCACTTCAATGATCTCCCTCCTGCACAATTCACTTCATAAGGAAATTCAGGCTATAAATTCCAGAGGAAGATATCTACAATGCCATTCAACTGTATGCAAAGAAAACAGCTGAACAAAGGGTGTATAGAAGAGAAAAACTGCAGCAAGAGAAGTTTGTATTTCACATGACCATTCTTTGGGGAACTTGGTAGAAATTTATCTTTTAACACTTAAAAATTATACCAATCTACTCCAGTTTTGCCTGATTTTTTATTCTTCATTTAAAAAAGATTAAGAGATAACAGTCAACAAGTCTGACTTGAAAAATGTTAGCCACTTCAGATGAAAGTTAGAAAAACCCTGTTGCATTAAATTCAAAGAATAAGAAAGAATATTTTACATTTTTATAGCTTTTAACCACATATTGCCATTTTAAGAAGAAAAGACCCACCTCACTTCAATTCACTTTTGAACATAGCACTAGTGAATCCCAGTGAAACACTCCTCTAACGCCTTACTCAATAGGAAGAGGAGTCAACTGTGTGCATCAGACACAGGCAATGCAGCCTCCTGCCATACGATTAGGATTATTTTTCTTTTGTAACTTGGGTCATCTCCCTTGCGCTCTCTCCCTCAAAAGAGAAAACCAACAACTACTGTACCTGCTCCATGTATAACAAGACTAATCAACGCAACCAATTAAAATGCACTTTTCACTGAAGCAAACCTTGATGCCTGTCATTAATCATGACTGTTTCCACATTAAATCTCAACTTCCATTTCATAATCTTTTCTGCATTACTGCTGCGGTGTCATTTGAAACATGATATTGCTGCGTGGGTTTACATTTTTAGTGTAATACATCTTCTGACAGGCATTTAGAGAAAAAGAGCACTGAAACAAAGAAAATCCTATGCAATACCATTAGGGCAAAGAGCCAATATGCAACATACAAAAACAAACAAAAACCACCCCAAACTTTGCTTTTCTAAGCGAATAGTTGATATACTTCATGTCTGGGAAGAAAAGTTATGATAAACTTTTTCCTCCATAATACAAGCCATAACATTTCCATTTTCTATTTTTACATCCCATAAAACTCTCAGATATACTACATCCTACTGGTCCTCTGCTCAAGAAATCAAAGCTACTCTGAGAACAATCTACTGCTTTAACATTCTGTGACCTGTATTTCTTAAACACTGTCAGACAGCTATCGCTTGATAATATGGTGCTCTTGAGAATCAAGAGATCTTGGCCTCAGAGCCAATTCCTATCTAATCCTGAGAAAGGAGTCAATGAGGGCACTAACTCTTGGTCAGGCTGCTGAATCACCCCCAGTTCTGAAACAGTCCTTAAAATGCTCGAGTATGTCAACAGGTTGAAAGTTATCTGTCCCAAAATACTAAAAGCCTGATCACTAGAGTACCCTGATGGTTGAGTCAGTGTGATCTAACAACTTTTCGTGAGGGGACAGACACATCTCTCCCCTCCTTCTACGTGCGCAATGTTTTCCTTATGAGGTTAGTTTTAGGCCAGTCTAGCTCTTAATTTAATAGAAGGGTGTAGTAGCATTCAATAGACTTAACACAAGTGAAAGGTTAGCTTTCAGCATGGACTTTAAACAGGTACTGCCACTAAAAAGCAGGTTAATATTTTCCAAAGAAATCTGGGGATTTCTGCATTCACACAGAACCTCACCTCTCACCCTAAGGTAGGTTAATTAGGGAAGTAAGGATCTGCTGATCTCTCCTTCCCAATATGCACATATTGCCAAAAATTCAATTAGTTTAAATGAGCAGAAGACATTATTTATTATTAATCAAATAGATGACTAGGAAGAGGCAATCAATCAAGTCCTGTGCAAGACTGGAGCAAAGATTTCATTCAGACATTAGTCAGCTCCCTTCACCAAAGGCTGCACCCAAGCAGAACGTTATCTGTTAGATAAACACACTATGCTTTACAAAGACCAGTAATAAAAAGGCAGCCATTAGCCTTCATTTCTCATATCAGCTCTTGCTGGCTGGTAGCTTGCACAATTTACTTCTTAATTCATTCTGAAAAGCAGCATGTAATAAGCCATCCTGACATATATTTATCGGGTGCTCTTCACAGCACAAGTGCTGTTAAATTAATTCCTAGGCACCAAACTTTTCACCATCAATATTTTCAAACTGCAAGCTTGAAGGTCCTTCAGCTCTAAAAACTCCAAGTCTGTACAATGTATATTAAATGTACATTGCAATATAGTCTTATTGTGATATAAGGTACAGTTTGGTAGAAAGAGAATTGCTGCAAACTAGAGTATAGGACATGTATTCTCACAGTATTTTAAGCTTTTTTAAAACAGAACCATTTGGAAATAGGGCTTTAAAAATTATTATGAATATAAATAATTGCATATAGCACCAAATAAAGAACAAAGTGTGTTAAGAGGTGAATTGGAATAATTTCTTTGGCCTGTATAACTTGCAGTGTTTGCTATTTGCATAATAGGAAAACAGCAGCATTTTTATATAGAACACCACATCCTCCTTTTTGCACTTGCTGGAATAGCAATGAGCATCCATCGATGAGCACAGCTCCATCGCGCCCAAAAGTCAGGTCTGGAACAAGAGTTCTTTCACCTTGATCATTCAGGGATTCAGTCAGAGATGCTTCAAGTACTAGCTACTAGCAAAAACAAAAAAAAAACAAAAAAAAACAAAAAAAAAAATTCCTGTGAAAAGGCAGATCCTCAATACCTTAAGCTGCAGCAAAAGGTCCTGGTCAGTGGTTGGGTATTGAGAAAGAAGTATACATCTCTTCTCTTCCATTCCTGTTAGCATATTACAGTAAAGCCAGACAATAGGCACACTAATACCTCCCAAGCACTGCAGCTGCCAGGCCATGAGAAAAGCAGGGCCTTTTAACAACATGCAGTGCTGAGAACAACTTGCCCAGTAACGCTGTCTTCCCAATACCTCCCAGCAGGCATGACCGCAGAGAAGCAGACAGGTTTTCATTAAAATCACTGAGGATACTAGGGTATTTACAAGAGATTTGCATTTACRACATTTCATTTTGGATGAGTGAGGACAGTACACTCTAAAAGTTTATTTCCAAGTTTAATGAATTCGATAAAGTGTCATTAACTTTTTGTTCCTTGATTTCATTAGCTGTTCAAATCTTCCTGTTGCAACAGAGCCTAGGAACCCCATGCAGAGACCAAGAGGTCCCTATTGGAAAGATTAGCATAACAAGCTTTTTTTTTTTAATTTATTACTACACCAAGCAAGTGACTTTTCATACATAGCTTGAATATTGAAAGTTCTTCTATTGCTTGAACCCTCAATCTGCTCAGAATTATGCCTCTATTCAAGGATGTGCCTGACAGGATGCCAGAGGTCTCAAAGACCAGCACACTACCGTTCCACAGTCTCCACTGAAGTATGCAGTGCTGCAGGCATTAACCTCCAGTGCAGCAGTTTCAAATGGTATTATTACCTGGTCAAACCAATCCAAATGTTACTTTGATCTGAAAATGGAGTAGTGCTGCAGCTGATACCTATGTACACGCAATGACAGATCTCAGCAGAGGATCACAGCTACACCACAGTCAGCAGATTTTAGCCCAACATACCTGTATACCACTATGTGAATCCACTAAGTCTGCTACAAATTTCTTCATATATAATTCATTCTGCACCTGTAATGGAAATACTTCAACAGTTAAGCTGTTTCAGACGTGCAGCCAATACTAAATAGCCTGGCTGTTTGCAGTCTTTTTATTTTTCTTATTTTTTAAATACATTTTTGAGCTGACTCAAATCTAAATGCAAAGTCTTGCAGGAAGGCTTATCAGCAGTATTTGTGACATTCTCTTAAAAACTTTCCATCCATGAACAAATTTCTGAATTACAGCAGAAACAAACATAGCCTCATCATCTGTGATGGATAAAGTCATTACAATATTTCACACATTTAAAGGAATGAGAGGAAAAAAAAAAAAAAAAAAAAAAAAAAAAGAGCGCCTTCTTTCACTTCTCAACCTGAGTAAATTATGACAGATATTAAAAAAAAGATGTCATCCTTATTTCTGTTACTGTCATTATGAAATTTTGTCTTCAAATACAGATTATGCTCAACTCAAACAAGAAGAAACACTTCCTGGGAAGAAACCATCAGGGAAATTGGCTGAAGTTTTAACTCATTCAAAATCTGGTAGGTGAGAGAACAGCACTGAAGCAGGAATTTCCATGCAAACCACTTGTAGTCATGACCAAAAGTGGAAAAGAAAGAAGAAAAAAAAAAAAAGGGGGGGCGGGGGAGGGGGGCGGCAAGTTGATAATATGGTGCTTGTTCATGGACTAATGGAAGACACATGAAAGGATAAAACAAAACTGTAAAGTAGTTAACTATGAAACCAGAGCTCTAAAAGAACTGTGACTCTGGAACCGGGTGAGAGACAGCACCAAGTTCTCCTTCAATGCCAAATCAGCTTCTCCCTCTCAAACTACAGCTTGTGGGGAGAAGATTCCCATTAAGTGAACTAAATAAGTTTGCTGCAATTTGATATCCTGAGCAAATAAATGTCTTAGGTGTCTAACTGTCCACCCAAGAGCCATGCTGTACTGTTGTACCCTGCATGGCTCCAATGAAGCTGCCGAGGGTAGGTGGGAAATGGGGGTCACTCAACTTGCACTTCTCTTCCTGAACTGATGTAAGAGAAAGTTGGTTCTTAATGTACAGCAAACAAATTGAAAACAATCAAGACTCATTACAATTAAGCATTGTATCTTCCCTGGCAAGTGGCATGAGATAGGTTTTCCTATAAAGCCTTCTTACTAAATGAATTCTGTGCAGGGGCACGGTAGCACTAATACAAAATCATTAGAAGAAATTTCTCCAGCAGACAGTTTTCTTGGCTTTCTCACATTATATTACTGGAAATTCAACAAGAAGCAAGGGAAAAAAATTAATGAACTAATGAATTTAGAAAGGAAATAAACTTCATATCAATCTATGTGTGTAAGTTACAGGTAAGAGATGAGGTTTTGCCATTTCAAACTCAAGGATGGAGAAAAATGAGGAAGTTAAATTATTGTTCATGCTTTACCTGGAAGAYAGCAACCAAGACTATTTTGTACACAGAGGACTTGAAACTGAGCATAAATTTAAGCCATGCTTCAGTTATGACAGGGTCTTCTCCATTAGAATGTAGACACTGGCACCTAAATTATTTCATTTCCCTAGCCTCCTCCTTCAACATCTTGAAACTGAAATATCCGTTTTATAATTCTAACAGCATGAACTTCTCATGCAATTGTAACATTGATTTTGAAAATGAAAAACTTTAATATTGTGCAAGCTGAAAAACTCTGAGGATATGATGCAGTATTTTCAATGTGATATAACACTGCAGCAGACAAGGTAGAAAAAGCATAGCCATTTGTAGTGATTCTCCTGAAAACAAGACAAAAAAAAAAAAAAAAAAAAAAAAAAAAAAAAAAAAAAAAAAAAAAAAAAAAAAAAAAAAAAAAAAAAAGAAAAAAGCTCCATTTTGAGATTCCATCCCATGCTGTTACTGCTCTCATCAGAAAAAAATGCCAACTTTAATTCCTATACAGAAAACAGAATTGAGAAGTCTGCATTACTGTGCTTCCATGCAGAAAAGCCAGTTGATTTAAGCTGAAAAAACATTTTTACATGAAGGACTTCAGAAGGGAGAGTAAAGGTAGCTTACCTTAATTGTTTAATAGTTCACTAGGGCTCCTAAATCACCTGGAAACAGCTCTGATTGTTGGCCTACATAAACTGCATCCCCCTCCTGAACATGGAGCAACAAACTTGCTTCTAGAGGATAAAAATCCTGTCTAAAAGCTGCTTCACATAATTTTATTTGGCATGGGCAGGTTTGGTTTTTTTATGTTGATTTTGTTGTTGTTGTTTAAGAAACACATAGGGGAGCCCTTTGATCTCTGTAATGCATTGTTTAATATTAGTGTAACACTGGAGCAGAGAAAAAGATGCATGTTCGTAACATTGCACCATGACAACTRCTTGCATAGAGTATTTCTTTGCCTGGCTTCTCTGTGCCTTTTCAAGCTTACAGTCCTTCCTCCTCCTTGGTTCCTTAAGCAACTTCATTCTTTACTTTCTGATACYGCAGTATCATTACAGCTTGCTTCATCATTTATGGCCCATATGACTTTCACTTTGGTTGACTGGTATACTTATACCAGTTTTCATACAGTTCCACTGGAAAGAGGAGTGAAAACCAGAAAGATTTCCAGCAAGTGCATTTCTAGCCCTGGGTGATCTGCATCCTAGTAAGCATTATTATGAAATGGAAGGAGCAATTCAGATGTTTGTGATATGAGATGGTCAAATCAAGAAGTGTATCAGTAGCCTGTTGATAGCTTTATTTATCAGTATTAGAAGCAAAAAGCAGCAAGAATGCCAAGACACATTGCTGTGGATAAGTGGAAAATGAGAGTCCCTTGCAGCGCAGGCCTGACAAGAAAGAAAGGCTTAGCAAATGCCAACTGCAAGATTTCCAGTCACTATTTTCCTGATAAATTAAAAAAAAAAAAAATTATCCGCAGCCCACTCTGCTGCCCCATCCCTGCTGCAAGACATCAGTTTTTTCAGGCTCTCCTTAGGCTGGAAAATGTTCCTGGCTGYTGCACAGCATTTACGTTCTCTTCTCCAGCAGTCTGAAGCCAGAAGGTATGTCCTCTGTGCAACCCTGTATGGCTTAGGGACAGGAGGGCAGAGCGAGCTGGGTGCACAGCACATTCACCTTTTAAAACAAACTCTTACCAGCTCTTACCAAATCAGCATTTATTTCATTATAGCTCCCCCCAAAAAACCTCAAGACAATAGCTTCTAATGCTACTTTGGTGAGTCCTTGTAAATGTGTCAATGTTCTTGGCTCCCAGTCCCAGAGCAGCCCGAGACAAGGCTACATTYTGGTATCTGTTTTGTTGAAACTACAGTTTTAAAACCAGCTTGTTTTTCAAAACTTGTTTAGCTACTTGGGTAGGTCAATGGGAATTGTTCTAAGAGGTTTAAGGCTGCCAACAAAAGCCAATATTTGCAGAGGAGGAAGCATTTTTTACTGGACTCAATTATATTATTGCAGTAGTGGAATTCAATTTAGCTTAATTCTCTGCATTTACAGCTCTCTATTAATGCCAAACACTGTGAAATAAAAGGGTTTTTAATGTAAGCTGGCTTATGAGAAGATGTTTTAGAGCCACATACAATTTTCCAATTTCTGAGCCGTAAGTCCATATACCTTTTTTTAGTTCTTTATACTTATGGCATCGAGTTCAGAATTCAGGGCCCAGAATCTGAGGTCTTGGACAGCTGCTTCCCTGTCCTCTTACAAACAACTACTGCAAGTAAACTCAGATTTTGCTTCTTGGTTTGCACAACACAAGGCATTCCTATGGCAACATTAGCAAGTTCAGTTCCTAAAGAGGAACAGATCAGCTTGCAAGTGCTATTTGTGTATACAGTACTAGTAGTTTAGTTTGCTTTGATTTTATCCGACTGCCAACTACTCAGTGCTTTATATATGCACTATGTACAGGTATTTGTTGCCAAGAGGTTACTATCAACATTTGTCAGAAAAAGCATGCTAATGTAATACATATTTAACTTGCTTAGAAATATCTTTTTATAAAAGTAGGAGGGGGTATGGAAACACGGACTACATTACAGCACTACTGCAGCCTTACAAAGGGATATCAATAGGAATAGACAAAATACTGACTGCAGAAGTATATACAGATAAAAGAAAGAAAACCCATGGAGAACTTGATTTACACAGCATGAATAAAAGTATCTCAAAGTTCCAGATGTTAAAGTTCTAGTCCAATTTGGTAAAGAAAAGTTTAAGAATTAAGCTAAAAAGACAAATACTTAGAGAAATAAAATCATTAATAGGAAGACTTAACTAGAACAGCGTCACACAACCTCCTTCAGAAATTCACTTTCTACTGATTTCCTGCTTCCCAAGTAACTTCCAAGTCAGATTCTAAGGAGTGAGCAGTTGGTTTGATGCAAGAAGATAAGTGGATCACTCCAGCTGTTCGGTACACAGACATGGTGCTTATTTATTCAAGTGTACATAGCTAATGCCATATTGTTGAGCAGTTACAAAGTGTCATAAATACATAAGGAACTAGACTGTCTAAAACCAAGGGATGTTCTACCTTAAAGAGGGCATCAGAAGTGGACCCTTGGAAAGTAATTGCTTTTAGATGGGATACAACATTTTGGAAATAGATGTTACAGTGTTTTTTCCTTAGTCTTTTGACCTGGTGTACACTGGGAACCTCTGGGATGAAAAGGGTGCTCAAACTGAAAAAATAGCCAGAGTTTAGTAATTTATAGCTTAGTTTATTCCATTCACTTTCAGAACTAACATGTTTCATCTTAGTTTTAGCCTAGAGAGGACCACTCGACACAAACAAGTTGAGGAAATTGCCATTTTTGCATTATGCAAGGAGGGAAACAAATGCCTTTTTTTTTTTTTTTCCCCCATGGGCCATTTCTCAGGTTTCAGTTTTATTCTCATTTTGTCAGTTAACTGATAAAGAGTAGAACGGGACTCAATTATGGCTGAACAACTGGAGAAGAAAGCGGTGAAAAAGGAGTAATAGATGGAAAAAGTACAGTTAAGTACTTCAGCACACTGGAAGGAAACATGTCAGTTTACAGCAAACCAGGATTTACTACATACATCAGAAAGTGGCAATAAGTGGCAGGCAATCAAAGAGACTTCTGGCCAGTTCATGACTTCATACAGCTTAATGTATCCTGGCTAGAAGGTAAAGAATAGACATTTGACTAAACTCTTCATCTCTGCCAGATGTGGCCCTTGAAAGTAGCATTAGTCAAGTTCATGAGCAAGGACAAAGGAATCCAATACCTACACGTTTTGCTGAACAGGAACATCTTCTGTGTGCTATTCTGCAGACTCCCTCCATGTCCATGAGCTGGGTACCTCCTGTATTAATCTAGCAAGCAACAATAAGGGCTGCAAATCTAAAGCTCATTTTATACTGCCACTAGGAGAACCACTTGCCAAACTCTATTCCACTTATTTCTTAAAAGGTAAAGGGTGTTTTGGTAGTTTGTTCTTTATTAAAGTAAGCAGTTTATAGGCCTTGTAGCCACACTCTACTATTTACAGTGTTCCTTGAAGTGTACCAGAATTTTTTTTTT
>JAYKAV010001820.1:1120927-1269721 GCA_035582835.1 Phoebastria nigripes
AACCAACAACAAAAACCCTACATATAAATTAAAGAATGTCTTGGCCAGAATGAACACTGCTTACTGCATCATCTTCTGCAGCTCCTCACTGGACTTCTAGGACTATTTTCAGCTAATTTGGAATGTTTAAACCAATCCAAATGGTCATGATTCTACCACAAGAGATTCACTTGAGTTTTGTCATTTTAAAGTGCAATTCACAAGTTTATTTCATCTTGGGAAACACTGTACTTCAGACAGCAGTATGGAACAACTCTAGAAAATATATGAGGTTTTTAAAACACAATGCTAAGTTTTATTTTATTTTCTTCAGCGATAGCATTCACCGGATTCTTCATGTGGCATTAAGTGCACAAGTTATTTTCACATTACCATGAAAATGTGTGTGCGTGTTTTTTAAAATCTACTTTATATATCTCTACATGGAGAGGGTCRGAAATTTCAGTCAAACAGAAGCTTGAAAGAACCAGAATCATATTCACCATAATCTCGAATCTCCTCTGAAATATCTTATTCCCTCTCTTCCTAAGATATTTAAGAAACACCCTGCAGTTTAGAGATATGAAATTATTTACCTAAAGAGAGACCAGTTTTTCAAACATTGCCTGACATCTATCCCTTAGGACCTATAACAGTGGACAGAGGATATTAAAATACTTTCAAGGGATGAAGACTTAAAGAAATTACACTGTCCTTTTTAAATGTAAACCCAAGATTCTTGTACTGGCGAATATATATACTTATCAAGCATATTATGCTTTTCCTGGGATAGCATTTACAAAACCTGGCAAGTCAGTTTTTCCAAGGGTAGCATTTCTTTTCTAGCAGGACATCAAGTACCAAAATAATAAGGTCAGGTCTTGAAATGCTGCACAGAGCTGTGCCACTTCATGTGTGCTGGATATCGGACCACAGTTTTTTAATTTAGAGCCCCTYGCCTAACAGATCAATGCTCCAATATTCATGTTGCTCCCAAACAGAAGAAAAGTGCGCCTCCAATAAGCATCTATATGTCTATGGATCCATAATATCAAGTATTTATGGCTGGAACAGACTTTATAATGCAATATCATCCAGCTTTAAGTGCAGCTGTCATGAAGGACAACACCAGAAGACACATAGCCCAAGAATAATTTCATAATTACCAACAAACCACCACTTACTGTAGCTCTCAAATAAGTTTTAAAGACTAGTCTGTATTCAGGTTATTCTCCTTAGCACAGAAAATTATTAACTATTAGGTCATTCTCAGATAAATTATTTTTATAAGAACATAGATAGTCTTCAACTAGCTAAAGGCTGATTTTAGCGGGCTGAAGGAGACACTGTGAGCATACTAGAAATGCCAGGCTTTACCACTAGGCCTGTTTGTTGCTATAGCTATTGAGCAGTCATTTTATTAAATTTCTTACAGCTATTTATTATTTATGTAAAACACTGCAAGTACACAGAGCATTTTTCTTGGAAAGCAGATCAAAAACACAGGAAAGACACATTGCATGTCAAATTCATTGTTGGACTAACTCCTCTGAAGATAACAAGCTCACTTACAGGATGAGTTGTTTGCTAAGTCTCAGTCATTTAAAAAAAAAAAGAAAGTAAAACTCTCACATAGAGGTCCTGAGCAGTAAAGCTCACTATAGATTCTAAGACAACTTGGTCAAAAAACTTACTGGAAAGTTGGTTATAATTCGAGTAGTATGGGGGTTGTGGCTTACTATAGTTGCCATAGATCATAGAATCATCTGGTATTGAGTCATTACGTGCAAAGCAAGTATTTCTGCATGACAGAAAAAGATGGCCTTTYATAAAGTTATCTTTCTTCTGTTTCTGATTCCTTATAAAAGGGATTTACCCCCCAACTTGTATAATTCAACAGGATTTAGAAAGCCAGTGTCAAAATAAACAAATCCCAAAATGAATGTTCTAAAATAATCTTTACAGTTTTATGCATGACAAGGCACTTTTGGTATATCAACTGTAAACAGACAAATAGAAACCACAAGAAGAACTTTTGCTTAAGATTTTGTTCTATAGAAGCTGATCCAGAGCCTCATCCTTGCAAGTGAAGACTACTACAAAACAACAGGTTTCTTCCATTACCTGAGGTTATCCAACCTGAAGATGATGTGCTATGGAAAATGCAAACCAAACCATAACAGAAGACATCACGTTCATTCTGCCTCCCACCCCTGCCCCGCATATATTGCATCTCAATTTTTATGCCTACAATATAGACATCTACTTTTGTCAGACAGAATTACTTCCTACAGATCTGCATTATCACATGCATGTCACCCCTTACGGTCTGATTTGTTGTACCCCATCTGAAGCAATTCTTGGTTTAAATAACATACCCTTGCTTGTGCTATTAGCTGCATGACAGTTAGACACAATAATATTTAATAAGCCTTTAAGGCTTAATTACCCTCTCCCCCAACTTCCTAAAATAACCCAGAGGTTGTTAAAAGTAATCTTAGCTACGTGCTCCCTTTTTCTTGCTTTTATAAAGTCTATTTGCATACTGTAGATTGTCAAATAAGTTTGCGTAATATTGTCATTTCTTCCTCTTATAAAGACAAATGCACAGCTTGTTTATCACAGCTGCCTTCACAAGACAGTCTGTGGTCTTGATGTTTTACCTTTCCATGAAATACTGCAAATATGTTCAGCTTGTAATGGTGATTTTGCAGAAGTAATGTTCATAATGCAAATGTTTCTCCTGTTTTCCTATATTTATGAGAAGACAGAAAACTCACAGTGAGCAGAATTATTTCTAAGATGAACACAGGGCACAGCATGAGGTATTAACCCATAAATTCAAATGCCAGCCCTTGATGCAAACAGCACTTGTTTCTGAAGGAGTGATTAACATCACTACAATTGCATGAGTGAGAGCTTTTGAAAACTGAAAGGACCCTAGTTATCACAGCTCACCATGCTGCCAATAACAATCACTGCAGCATCCTGAGTTACCACATCTGCAGCATGGATTACGTTTATACAATGCTTTTATTCATTGAATCTCAAATTGCTTCTCATGAAACAAGTGATAAACACACAATTCAACAATTGGGGAGCTTGCAAACATTTTCAGAGCCAAGTCAAAAACTCCCTGACATTTATGAATTTCCCTAGAACACATAACCTAAAGAACTGCTACTCCCCATATGCATAGGATGTGACAGGTATAGGATTAAAAAAAAAAATTTAAAAAAACCCCAATACATCACAGCAAACAGACTTTAAGTAGGAAATCGAGAAGGCTATTTCACTTTTTATGCCTTTGTCAGCTTCAAGCTTACTTAGCTCCCCCCGGTTTTATGTTTGAAAATGTGTTTTTCATTTTTGCTGGCCTCCTCTTAGACTGAATCCAGATGGTTCTTATTCAATTTTTATCAAGTCAGCTGCAGTTTTATTACTTCAAGGTGGTGTGACAAGAGTCATATTTTATAGTATTAGGCTAAGCATTTTGATGTAGAATATCTCATGCTTATTCCTCTAAAGTAAGGTGTTTATCTTTACCAAAATGTAAATGATAAAAATCTCTCACACTTCTTATTCCCAGTTTATTCCAGGAACTCCATGCAACTGTTGGAATGTTGATGGACCGTCAGAGGCTGATGATGATGAAAATCATCACTAGCTTTACTATGCAGTAGTAATAATGCTTTTCATGGGTAACCATAAGGAGTTGTGAATGTAAGAGGCAAAAAACAGACTGTACCTCTCTAAGCATTGCTATGTATGATTTCATTATTCTTTGAAAGACAGATGATCTATTGTGTTTATCATTTAGTCAGTTTATCACTAAAGCAGAGACTCAACCTGCTAAGTAACAGCAACTCATATTTGTGAATAGTTATGTTAAAGTGTGCATATTTCAACAGATAATCTATTCAGATCTCAAGATTTTAATCTACTCATTTTCTCCTCCTGTTCCCCACATCACATGGTAACACTGGGAATTAAGAGAGTGGGAATTTGTTGCCTAACTAAACACAAAGCTTACAAGGTTCCCCTGCACTTCCCTAGAGAACACCTGGTTGATACGAGAAGCAAGACCACAGGGCCGTCACAGTCCTCTTTTCTAAGYCCCACTGGCACTGCATACAAATCATGAAAACTGCTGTCTATTTGTGAAGTAGTGGGAAGAGTGAAAAACACACATTAGGAGCACTTATTTAACTGGAATACTGCCCCCCAGCATCATCCTCCATTATCATCTTTCCAACTGAACATACAAAAACACTTAAGAGAATGATATTCCCAGTAGTGTGGTTTTCCCAGGTGCCTATCATTAATTTCATTTGTAGCCAACACACATTTCTAACTTAGACTGGATAATGTACGTGTTACTATTGTGAATTGCTGTCTTAATCACAAAACATTATGCAACACATTCACCTGAGGCATACAACATTTTGGTAATAGAATCCACAGATAAGACAAAATATGAAAAATAAATGGCATTTATACCAAAACTATGAGGGTATAGACCAAAAAAACCCAGAACATGTCACCCTCAACAGCAGATCATATGGAAATACAGCCAATTCAAAGAGACTTTTAAAACCATATTTCTCTGATGAAGACCAACACCTTTATTGCACAGTCTGAAAACATCACAGAAAAATTTCAGGCAGGCAAAGTATTGCATTGCAGTCAGGTGAGTTTCCACACAAGTAAAGCTGGATCAACAGAGACAAATAAGTAATGCACTTCTCTGGATCCTTAACTTGAAGTCCACTCCTGCTAGTCACCCTGCGCTCAGTCATCCAGTGGATATTTTGAAAGTGTGATCATCAGAAGCCCATAAAGAAGAGGAAAATGGCCCAGCCTCATTAGCAAGAAAGCTGCAAGAGGGGCAGAGAAAGGCAGAGCAGTCCCACGTAGTCAGTGCATCAATCACATCACGCATTCCAGATCTGCACCACTGCTATATAATCATCTCTATAAACTGGAACAGCTTCAGCAGAACAGCTCCACCCAAACCCCTGAAACATGGTCACCCCTACCTGGCCTAATTCCGTAGATGACACTGGCTGTTGAGGTGGGTAAAACCTTCTGGGCTTCAGATTTGAACTAAGGCACTGAGAATCTTTGTTTGGAGTTCACATGATTTTCCTCTAGACTTACCAGCAGCTTTGGCACATCTATTCATAGCTAGAAGATGAAGGAAGCAGGCAAGTTAAGAGTTTGAGATCCTCCGCATCATCTACTTTTCCACGTAGGTTTAGCCTTCTACATGCTTCATAGCCTGAGTTAGGAAAGCAGTTTCAGTATAAGATCGTTGCTGTTCCACTGAGTCAAACACACTGTACTCCCTTCACAACAGATGTATTTGTTCATTACATCTTCTGTTACTCAGTTTAAATGTGAATCTTGCTGAAATAATACAGAAACAAACATCTGATCTTCCAGCTACAAGAATTTACAAATGCCAGAAGAAAACACCATCATATCATACAACATAAAGAAAGCATTAGAAAAATATCATGCCATTATTGCACATCTGAAAGACAAATTTACCTAAAAGTTAAAGGTGCCACTCAAAATTTCAAAGGCAGGCAAGTTAAACACTTGCTCTTCACTAGATTTTTAAATGCTAGGGACAATTTTCAGACTGCAATAGATTAAAACTATATTAAATTTTGCTAGATGCAATTATGTAAATTATATAACAAGGTTTTATTTTTACACTCTCAAAACTCTATTTTGGCTTTAAAAGATGAGCACCTCATCAAGCCTGTGGTAGCAATTTCTCTCTCACTCTGTAATGTAGGGCTACAGCACCAGGTCTCCCATTTATAAAAGAAAGCATTAATCACTCTTATTTTAAACCTCAGACTACTTTACTTCTAGTTATCAGCATTAAATATACTCCACCCACATGCCCTGCAAGCCAAATGTTGTGAAACAGTCATTACAAAGAATGAAATTAGAAGTTAAAGCCAGCTAAGAAGTGAAAGTCAAATTATATATGCATGCTATTGGTTTTTAGTAAAGCTGTGCAAACATAGAAGTTGACAATGAATATTCATTCCAATTACATCATGAGCTTAAATGCTGCCATAGTAAAAACCTTCCCATGCCTGCTTTCCATTACATTACCATTTATGAGCTTTACTAGTCATATTAAAGCAACAAAAACAAAGGTCCAAAAACAGGAATCCCACAAATACCATCATAAAGAAAAGTCAGGACAGAATTTCATTTGCATCCCTAACAATGGGATTCCTGCTCAGGAAACGGGTTAGCTTTACCAGGCACCCAGGATGGAGCAGAAACACCACTGCATGTTTTGTTGCTAGCACCAAGGTGATCAACATTTGAAAACACTCTACAGACCAGGAATAATTCATAAAAATACATACAGAACATAGCCCAAAACAAACAGAGTTGACTTGCAGCTCAAGACTAGTTTCTGGGCACAAAAAAGACAGACAAGTGTTACCTTATTGTCACACTTTAATATTGTGCTATTGGAGATAACTTACTGGAGATAAAAACTACATCTTAAAATTACACTTCATGTGCTAATTTAAGCTACTTTTACGATGATTTAATACATGCTGCTATCCACTTACGTTGAGCCATCTTCAGAAGTTATCCACTTACACTTAAATCCATTCATTAGGTGGATAGTAATGGGTCCATTAGGTCAAAATATACTGTGGCATGTTCATTTTGCACCATTTTAAATGACAAAAGCTATGTGGCAAATTAGCATATTAATATAGCTACAGAATGGGTATAAATGCCTTAGCCCATTTGCCAGCAGCATACTTTGTGTCTAGCCTACTGGTTATGAAAATAAAAAATAAAAAAAGAAAAAAAACACCAAAACCAACCAACCAACACACACAAAATAGGATACCAAATTTTCATAAGTTGTTCCAATGCTATAGAATCTAACATGATTACTTTATTGCTTTTTTTAAATTGTTTTTTATTAATCTGCAGATTAATCCATCAGTTATGCAAAAAAAAAAAATTCTATACATTTTTTCTAGAGAAACTGTCTATTACTATAGTCCTGAATACAGACCTGGACAGTTAAACTGATATGCCTTGTATTTTTCAAACATATTCAGAGTAGAAATATCACAGCTATTATACCTAATATCATCGGTTTAGAGGCCAGAAGAGAACCTGGTTTGCCCACTGATATGATATCTAACTACACCCAAGATTCCACAATATTCCTGGCTATCAGACATGACATACACACATGCTTATTGCAAAACACCATTAAAAAAACCTTCCTGAATAGTTTCCCAGAGGATAAGAAAATATTTTCTTGTTTTCTGAATAAGTAACATTACATACTTACATTTTGGGGCTACACCACTGCAAACAATTAAGTTCTTAATAAATTTCTAGCACACATGAAGCCATATGTTTGCAGAGGTATTAGTTTCTAGAAGCAGAGGTTTATAAAGAGTTTTAAAAGGAAGACTAGAGTATTACCACTCCCTCTCAGTTCTTAAATCCCTCTTGCTCCTGATGAAAGCCAGAAGTGGAATGCATGTACATATGTTCAGATTGCTCAAGTAGTACAGCCTTTGTGGAAAAGATAAAGATTTATTTGCAGCTCATTTTTGATTGACATGCAGACATGTGTAACATGCCCAACAGAGGCGTATTTTGCTTGGTGGCTCAAAGATTCATCAGTATGGAGAAAATATAACTAGATATGCTGGGTTTTTAAAAAGCAAAACAAAAACCACAGACACCCCACGCAAGAGTTCCTACCAGCCATGCAGTGAAATTGGAGAGCTTCACTGGCTAGAGTTAGGATCGAGTACTGAACTATGAAGCTTCAGTAGTTGTGGGCTCTTCTCAAAGATGCACAGTGAAGACAGTTACTCTGCCCCTCATAGTGGCAGCCCCTCTCTAACTGGGGCTTCACACCAGTATTTTATGTACAGAAACTCTCACTTACTTTTCAGGACCATTTGGAAAACACGGACAAGCTCTAACACCGCTGTGTAAAAGCATGTTATTCACCTGGCTTCTGTAACCACTTTCCTTATTAAAGAACATTTAAAACACTCAGAAAAGTTTTATAAAGAGGGAACTGACACATAAGAGCTTTTACAAGAGCCCTCTGAATGAGAGCTTCTCTAAATTTGAAGGCAGTATCCAGAATTTAAGGGGGGAAGGTGGGCTACACAGCAGCAGGAGAATCAAAATATCTTTTTGTATGTCTCACAGGTGCAGGAACCCTGGCATCGCTTGAACAACTGCAATGAACCTTCCTGTGTCTTTAGGGCATCTAGCAACATTTACCCTACCCTTGCATTTTCAGAGGCTGGAATCATGAAGACAAACCTAATGCAGTGGCAGTATGCTCCGAAGGAACAAGATTAACTTCCACTGAGAGGAGATAGAGCCTGCGTATGACTAAAAGGGACCATGCACTTTCCTTACGATCTCACATAACACCTCAGAAGACTAGCTGTAATTCAGATTCACAAAGAAGCAGCAAAACACACCACATGGCTGTAAAACACTCAGAATACTTCTCTTTTGTGCTGGGGGAGGCTGTGGGGAGAGCAAGATGTTTGAAGACTTTATCACTGCAGTGGAACAGATAATTAGGCAATTAAAACTATAAAAAGTGGACAAATTACCAGTTCCAGATGAATTGCATTGCAGAACAGAGATGGGAGAAGCAAGAAAACAGAAATTAGAGCCTTTAGCAAGCATTTTAATAGCACAACTAAAAGAGGGGCAGCTCAGGAACAAAGGTGAAAGGGTAGCTAATTTGCAGAAGCTTATCTGCTTTTGCAAAGGAACATTTTGAAGGAGTTGGTCCCTAAAATAATATTGCTTTTCTTGCGTTGATAATTAGAACACATTAATAGAAACCCAAGAGGTCTCATTCCAGCTTCAGTTTTGGTCACTCAGCAAGGCCCTCCTGTACTAGGTTTTTAATGACATTTAGCAGTATCTTCACACTCACGAAGAGGCTTATTGTTTAATCATTCTGCTCAATAGGAAACCCCCAACAAACTCATTCTTACCACCCTTACTTGCTCCCAGGGCATGGAGGATGAACCACCATTTCACATACCCCAGTAGAGGTAATGTGAAAGAACACCCAAACCTCACACAAAACCTTCCCCCCCCACCATTTGAGGCAACTTTGGTGAGGGTGCTGCTTCTCACGCRCTGTCCATCACCACAGCGACTCACTTCCAGAAGCCTCTTCTGGACTCTTCCCTGCAGGTGCTGAACCCCCATCCAAGCCAAGAAGGAGAATAAGGGAGTTATTCTGCTCCCACCAGCTRTAAAGGGGCATGCTTCTCCAGGTATGTTTTCATTAACGCATACATGTCACTCTTGGTGGAGAGGCCTTCTTTCCCACAGCAGCAGATACCTCTGCTCTGTTACTAAGGTTTTCCAAATAAGAAAGCGCTAAGAGAGAAGCTGGTAGAACGTGCTAGTCCAGCTCTGCAGAGGTACCAGCTACAAACTTCTTGGCTTACAACCTCGTAGGTTTGCTGCARATGCAGATTTAAATCAGGACAAAATGAACAGGCTGGTGACACACAGTGGTATCAGGTGTGCCTATTCCCTTACTGACCACTGCAGGGAGAGGCTGCTGTCTCATCACACCCTGTTGCAAAAGGAAGGACTTTATAGCTGCAGCTCACACAGTCTCATTTTATTATTATAAATAATCAATGGGAAAGAAAAATGTTATTATTAAGACAAGCAGAAGCCATAGAGCACAGCTAAGGACTACATCTCATTGAGCTGTGGAATATCTCCTACCGCAATAACCCTCAGAAAGATGGAAGCATAAGAAGAGAATGAATCTTGTGCCTCACGAAGGATTTTCCTTGTAAAAAGTGTTTAAAGTAAAAATAAAAAACCCTTTAAACAGTATGAAGGAAATGAGGCAGGAGTGGGATGAAGAACACGGGATATTGCATGAATATTCAAGAGCATGTATGTGGTGTAAGTTAAAAAACCCATAATAATAGCAATATACAGCAGTTTCTATTTCTTGGCTTTACATGCAGAAGTTGTAGTAAGAGAAATACTGAACAATAAGCTCCGGGATAAACATACAAATAAGCTTCACACTTTTTTTTTTTTTTTAATTCAACACTCCTGAGCAAGATTTCTATTCATTTTCTTTCTAGTTATGAGTTTCATAGGTAATGATATGGAAACATTTATTTTAATTATAGCAGGTCTTTGATATCTATGTAACAAACTCATTCACATGGTTTATTCCTTCCTGAATCTGAAGTTCAAAACACAAGCAGCTGAGTAGGAAAAAAAAGTTTATCAGAGTTTTAAATTCTTTGAATCCTAGGAAGCCACTCTTATCTAATCCAAGCAGCTTGAAATGAGACATTGCCATAGGAAAGATGCGGGTAAAACCGTATGACACCATTGCATTGGCTGCAAAGACAATGATAGCGCAACGCTGGCATCTTTCAGAAGAAAGGGGAGGCGGGGGGGAAGCAAGCCTTGGACATTTTATACTCTCATTTCTAGCTCTCCGTATAGTGCTATTCTACTGTCAGACTCAAATGTTGACGTATCCCTTCGCCAGAGCAAGGCAAGCAGTAGAGGCACAAGAGCCGCTTGAAAACTCCCCATTAGATGTACTGCTCTAGGTGAGCACATGGGGAAACACTACCAGAACACAGGTTTCCCCTTATCTTAAGGGGAGCTCAAGCAAACAGCACAAAGTTTATTGTCCATCACTTGTGAATATAGTAGTATACAGCCTATGTTCCATTATCTCCTGAAAAAAGCACAAATAAAGTACACCGAATACACCATACTGACACGCTGTAGAGGATGAGGTCTTGCAGACAGCATCCTACCACTACTTTCTCTTCCCTACCACTACTTTCTCTTCCCTACCATGATAATAAGTAATTTCTTTCGCTATATTTTCTTCTGTGAATTTCTCTTTTGTTTTTAATATTAAAGAGACATCTTGGCATTAATCATTAATTATAACCAACATCTGACAGCTATTTTCTGTAACAGACTTTTACAAGTTTTTAATCTTTCCTCTGCTGGTGTTTGACAACCTATGGATGAAGGGGGGGGAGGCAAGGNAAGTGGAAGAAGAATAATTAAATACAAGAAGATGCAATTTTAAACCAATCTTGATTTTAAAAACAACCAACCTGTCCAGTATTCTTAATGTGAATCAGACATTTTCTCGTGCAGATTTCTTTTGAAAGCCAGTAAGGATGATATGAGAAAGCTGTCTTAGAACTATATTTCTTTTCTAGAGAGACAGATTGAATAAATTTCCTCAGTTTCTACAAAAGGAAGCTGCACTTAATAGTTCTTGGCACTTTCACATTTGCTATTTTAAAAGTCACCTCAGCCTGCTTTAGTTTATCCTAAGAAACAACTTAAACATTAAAATTCATGCAGAAGCACATGTGCTCCAGACAGCCAACACAGCCACACACCTCCGAGAATTCTAAACTTATCTGAAAAATAAACGTTTCTTTTTTGCTCCTTGACTATGAACACATTAAAAAAAGTTTCAGACTTTGTATTTTAAAAAAACCGCATTATAACAGAGACTCTTCAGCCTTGTTCAAATCTCTCTGCTAATAATTTAGTCTGAACTGTATTATCAATTCCAAAAATCACACCCCCTCCAACCAAACACACACASAGAAAACTTGGAGAAGTCTGACCCTCACCTAAATGTTGTCCACATTTCAACAGGCAAACAGCAGTCAAGCATAACATTGTTTACTCTTGTCAGGAGTTCCCAAACAGATCACCAGTACGCTAATCAGCTGCCATAGGTGGTGCCGAGAAGTATCATTACAAAAGGAATGACCAACAAAAATAACGTACAACTTACCTCAGTGCACCATCACAGGAACTACTAGATTTACAAAGAAGAACAGAGGRTTTATTTTGTTTCTTGTTTGATTTTAGTGAAGAGGACAGCATAAATAAGTTTGGTACTGTTCCACCTGCACATGGTAAAGCACACAGGGTGCAGGTGACAAGCAAAACTTAGATAAACAAAAGGTACTCAAATGCATACAATAAGCAGCAACCTAGATTTTGAACCAAGGTACACACATGCTTCAAACAAGCAGAAACACTAAAGTAGAAAATGATACAGAGGAGAAGTACCAATTACTGACAGTTTTGAAGTCTTTAAATTTTTGAAGCTGCACATCAATTGCTTTCAGAAACACATCTCCAAACACACTGAAATAGCCTGCTACAATTGTGAGCTATGGCAGATTGACAAATACAGGTTACACACTACACAACTTGGAAACAGTTACATAAGGCTTTACAGCATAGCTCCAATCTTCACTGCACACAGCAACTTCTTTCAGAGCAGCCAATTCCCAGAATTAAACCAGAACACCTCTGAAGAGACAACAATAARCTCTATCACAAGCCTCCTTAAAGACTACAAAACTCCCCCCACAAAGCTAAGAGCACAGAAGAACAGTGTGAACTAAAATGCTTTCTCTTACCTTTGCTGAGAGTACCCGTGATGAGCTTAAAAATAGTCTGGGCAAATTTGACAATCCCGTGCTTGCATCTCTTTGAACAGCCACTCATGGTTCAAACGGGTAGAAAGGCTCTTCTCTCTTACAAAGTCCAGGAATAACAAAAAAATAAAAAAGCAAGTCCTTTACAAAGTTGAGATGACAGTTTGTGCAATGCACAAAACTCTGCTCTCATGCACTGAGCCCCARCCTCTGCACTAAGGTTTGCCTCTCTGAAGCTACTAGGAAAGATTGCAGTAGAGAAATTTGCATCCCCTTTTTATTAAAGGTATAGCTCTCCCCTTCAGCCTCTCGGCTGTGATTGCATACACATGCCGCGATGCCCTGATGGAAGTTGCTAAGCACGGGCAACACCTCAGCCAGGCAGAGAAGGAGGAGGGGTTTGCTTCACCAGGCTTTGCAGGCTGCCTCGCTGGGCACTGGTAATGCAGCAATTAACGCTGGAGTCACAGGGTGGTGACTGCTGCAAACACAAGAAGCTGCTGTTTGAAGACGGTTTTCTTGGTGCTCTTTTCCAGCAGATTTCAATTGAGTTGTTAATTTTACTCTGGTCAGGCCCAAGGGAACCAGAAAATAACATTTTTTTTATTCTACCAACACTGTACTCTCACTTTGCATGTAGAAGGCTGCAGAGTATTCCTTGGAAAAACCTACTAGAAGTAGGAAAGCAAAGCTGCACTCAGAAAAAGTCTCTTTTCTTTAAATTTTACCAGCTTAGGTGCTGCTCAGCTGGTTATTTGCTCAATGCTCAGGGATGTGCCAGTCGGCCTCCGAGAGCCAGCGGGGCTCATGCTCACACCTCTGTGCAGCACAGCGCTGTTTCAGACCTTTACTTTTTGGACACTACCTCGCGTTGTGCTCGTGCGATGCTCACAAGGCTCCCTCTTACTGTACTGTGAGTTTATCCCCTAGCAACAGCCACAGCTCTGGATACTCCAGTTCAGTCAATTATTTCTGCGTGCCTGGAATACTTTGAATAAAAAGACTTGATGTGTCCAGCAGCAAAGCAGTGGTGCCTCAGAGCTTCTGACCCCACCTGAGCGCTGGGTAGAGTCAGGCATCTTTAGGCTTTAATTCATGCCGAAGTCCTCTCAGATGTTTTTAAACAACCCCCAAAATGCAGTATTTGCTTGTCCCGGGGTGGGTTACAAAGCAGATTACCTCAGGTTTCTGCTCACACCCAGCTGCCACTCGTTAGATGACTTGATCAGCAGTGTCTCTAACAAAGCCAGCCGTCACCTCCGAGCAGCAACAGCTGAGTCCCCCGCCTTTACTGGGAAACAAGCGCAACAAACAGCTTTTCACTTCAGGGAACAACGATAATCTTCTTC
This sequence comes from Phoebastria nigripes, assembly GCA_035582835.1. NCBI lineage: Eukaryota > Metazoa > Chordata > Aves > Procellariiformes > Diomedeidae > Phoebastria > Phoebastria nigripes. The sequence goes on from JAYKAV010001820.1 coordinate 1,134,801, forward strand.
ACTCAGGGGGCACTAAACTGCTTTACAGTATAACTTACACCCCTCTCAGGCAAAATTCAGGGCTTTGCCAAATGGTTCACCTTGCTGTGAGACAGGCGACTGTCTGCCCTTCCCGCCTGGAAGCGCCCTCCTCTTCCCCTCACACAGGCACCCCCGCGCCGCCGCCCTCCTCCCCCCCTCCTCACGCAGGCACCCCCGCGCCGCCGCTCACCTCCCCTCAGGCAGGGAGCCGCGGAGCACTGCTCAGAGAGGCTTCGCAACGCCCCATTTTACCTCAGAAAAAGGTACTTCGGCACGTAAATTTTTTAAACCAAATTGACTTTGGTGACGGTCACCGTGAAACTCATGCCTGGGCTGTCACCCCCGAGTTGAGCCATCAGGCACCGGACGTTTTGCTGCCCACTGGCTTCCACCGAGTTGCCTCTAGCCTTAAACACCTAACACTCAATTTCAGTTTTTTTTCAGATTTAACCTTCCCCAGCTGAAAAACTCCAAAAAACATAAAAGGAAATGTTCTGTAGAAAGCAGGTACAACCTCATGAAGATGGTTGACCCTGGCTGGCAGAGGTGGCAGGAGGCCTCCAGGGCTGCCGCCAGCCCCACACAGACATACCCTGCAGCTGCAGCCTCCATCTTGGGGTTGTGCTCCCACACAACCTTTCAGGTCAATTTTTCTGTAAGTTTCTCATAAGTCTTTGCTCTTTATTATGCTCCACAGGGCCAAAGTCAGCCAGCCGAGCGCTCAAGACACTGCCCTTTGAGACACCGGGTGGTGAGCACTGAGGCTACCCCTCCCCAGGGCACTGCAGGCAGAGGAGAGGAGCAGGGTCCCTGCTGCGCTCCAAATCCTCCCCACCTGGATTTCAGAAAATACCCAAAGGTCCGGTCGTTCCTGCCACCACCATCTCCACACAGCCCAGAGCCTTTATTATATATAATATGACTTCCCCATTTCACAGATTATTATATTTGTGGGGATCCTCAGCCCAAGGTTATGAATAGGAAACTGAGGTAGAGATTAAATACATTCCTGAACATTGTTAGAAACATACGGCTGAATAGAAAGTAGTGCAGGAATTTCGGGTGTAAAATAATATTTCTGCCCCCTACACCACAGATTTCCAACCACTACAGTAAACAGTACAGAGTGATGCGAGGATGGAGGGCGGGAAAGGCGGGGGGGATGTTGAAAAAGCCGAGATCCACTTTTCTCTGGACCATTCTTGGCTTGATAACCTTGGCTGACTATACAAAATGAATGGTAGATTTGTGGAAAACAGTGCTAAGTAACTCCTTCATGCAGCCGTCTCCAAGGCTGTCCTTTATTCCCAGAGATCCCATTCAAAGCTGGAAATGTGAGTCTTCATAAGAAAAAATAAATTGTAATAAGGCAGGAAAATATCAATAGGGAAATCAAGGAGTCAGCAGGTTGTTAATTAGTATATCTCTGTATGAAAAGTTTGCAGCATGTTTAATTGCATTTATATATATAAATCATGATACAATTTGGCAGGGGGAAATGTAGGACAATGGACATAATGAGTGCTAGGAACTATATTAAAGGAAGTTATGGAAACTGAGAGGTCTTACATAGTGGGAGACGGAAACTGTGTCATATCCCAGGCAGCACTTTAAGCCACCCTGGCACTTCAGTTTCACACAGAGAATGAGATTTCTTCTCAGACRTCCATTTGCGTCTTTTGGCCCATACCACACAGGGAAAAATGCATCAAAAGGAACACAAAATGTACATTATTAGGAGTGGATCATCTTAACCACAGGGTTGCATAAAAGCTGCAGCAGGTTCTGTGGAGTGGTGGAGATTTGCAGTCCCATAGCTCAGGGAAAGCTAGAGTTAACCAGGCTTCCAGCAGAAGTTTCAGCAGCCAAAAGGCCCTCTAAATGTAGCCCCCAACACTGACAATCCTAAAAAAATACTTGGGCATAAAGATACTGATCATGAAGGGCCTCAAATTACTCACTGCTGTTACCTGTGGGAAAGTACAAAGGCAGCTTATTCTGGTTGCAGGCAAACGTAAATAGTCTTCAGTAAATGACTGAGAACATCTCTGAGAAACAAAGGTGTTATGTCCCTGTTTGGCCTTTTTCATAATGGCCATTTCAGACAAGAAGATGAGTATAGACAAATAGTATTTCTGTATATTACTGTATATAAAATTTCTGTATATTACTAGAAGTCTAAGGAGGTCAGTCAAAGGTAGAAAGGCATACAAAAGTAAGGTTGTTCAAAGGGAAGGTTGTGATGTAGGGAATTTTTCTCTGAAGGCTTTGATATAATAAACTCCAAAATAATACACAATATGCCCTCTAACTTATTTTACATGGATTTTCAGCATGCTTAATAAGGGACTACGGTAGTTACACAGCCTTCAGAAATGTAACTGGTTCACTCACACCCATGCTTAGTTTAATTTTCTGCATGTAAAATCTGAGAACACTATATAACAAGTTAATTGTCATCCCAAAGAGATATAAAAGTGCATTGGAGGAAATTGTTCTTTCCTAATTTACCATTCAGGATCACAGTATGGGTGGGCAAGAGGTGAAAATATTCTCTGAGTATGTAAGACTCATATGAGCTAAGTTCAACCAGGAGGTCAGCCAGTGCGGTTTCCACTGACATCAAAGACAGCTAAACCTATTTGCATCAGGAGAAAGTTTAATCCCTTAACTTGAAACCACACAGCAAATGCTCAAGAATAATCTCTGGAATAGGTATGAACAAACAGACTGTGAACTTGGATGCCCTGCTGTCTTACAGCCCTCTCCAGCATAAAGGGAATATCCCTATTTTTCTGTGGGTACATTAGGTTTGGAAAGAGCAGTTCCAGAGCTAACTGCTGCAAAGGGTGTCAGGGTATAGCATTCATGTTACCCAGTTCATCCCACAGACATTGTCATCACACTGTGGAGGCCAAAAAGGCAAAGGGAGTGATGGCTGGGAATCCATCATAGATCCTGGGTACTGTCAGAGAATACACTCTAGTATTTTTATTTTTTATATTCTTTTCCTAAGTTTCTGCTACTTGGCATTGTGGGAGACAAGTGTCAACTAGTTGGGTATTTGGTCTGGTCCATTCTTATCTCTGTCTGCAGAAAGACTTTTGCAGAGAAGCCAGGAAGTTCTCACCCTAAGAAGGATAATCCAAGTCACTCCTCTTCCCTGTGGTTTGGGGAAGTGTGTCATTGCAGAAACTACCTCCTCTCAAACTCCTTCCCGTAATTTTTTTCTTAAGTTTTTCCATGTTGGTATGATGCACTGTTACATTAATCCAGTAAGAAAGAGTAGGATCTTTCCTCCTGCACTGGAAATTGTTTTCAGTCTCCACATATTAATCTTGAGCCAGGTGGTCCCTTATGTTCCTGATTGTTAAAGCTGGAGACTTGACTGGAGCATGCCACAGGTTCCTGCCCAGCCTGTGCACCCAGCTCTCCTTCCCAGAGAAGAGAGGTATGGGAACAGATGATATGCACTGAGTCTCACCCAGACATGGAAGTGGAAAAGTGCCAGGTGTTCTCTTAGGTCCAGAAGTGTTGTCACAGGCATACTGTATCATCTTCATCGCACTCCCAAAGGCACAGCTGTCTCAGGATAGACCATAAATGAAATTTTAATGATCTGTTTGGAAGCAAATCTAGCAAGTACAGGCAATTGTTCCTACTAGCTGTGTCGTAATTAGCTCTAGATTTGAGGTAACCTAACACATCAAGGGATCATAGTTTTATTGGCCCCTAAGAAAAGTATAACTTCAAGGAATAGCTTTGAAAATTGATCTACTTAAAATGAAGAATTGACACCTTACTTGAATACATGGAGCCTGTGTGGGTAGAGCTCTCAGCATGCCCTATCCCATGCCATTATTATTTGCAATACCACCACCATTAATATTGAGCATTTTCCAGGTATAGAAATCCAACTACATTGGACTCCCAAAGAAGTTTGTGCTAATATCTGTTTTTCAAATGTGGTAAACTGACATACAACCAGATGGACTCACTTGCTGCTGCTTTGTTCTTGGTAATCATAGGCAAGTTTAAAATCAACAACTCCTTTGTACCAGTCTATCACTTTAGCAGCAGTGTCCCAGCCCTGATATTATCTTCTCCACTGGTTTCTGGCATTGCTGCCAGGCAGATAACGGCCATACTGCCTTTTCATTCACTCTGTAATTCCAGTTAGTATTATCAATCAGAGCCTCAGGAACATCGCATGGAGATTTCCTCATCATTATAGAACTTGTTTTTTTTATGGCACAGTAGTTATCTCTAGACTCAGGCAACATTCCTCATTGGAGAGGAATGTATATAGATAGCGACACATCCGTATTTTCCACAAACTGTCCACTCAGATTGGATCATCTGTTTATTTAATACCCCATCTGTCAAGCATGACTAATTGTTTATTTATACAGAAATCTAGGAGAAGAGATTGATTTTATGAAAAAACACACACACTAAAATGGGCTTTTTAAAGTGCAGTGAGAAACTAAGAGAATCAAGGTTTGGGTACAAAACCTTTTGCCTGAAGTATAGGCATACATATACAGAGTACACATAAATTGAAGTTACAATTCTGACTTTTTTTTTCCAGAAGCAGCCTGACACCTTGGACTTGGAAGTCACTCCAAGCAGGTGGTTCATCTCTGCCTCTGGAAAACCACATTGACTTCCCTGGAGTTTTGTCCAGACAGAGCTTTTTTCTACAGAGGAGACTGAGGCCAGTGCCTAGATCCTTCTTTCTAAGCCAAGTACAGTACTTGCTATGCAAGCTTCCTGCAAAGAAATTGGCTGAAGTTCCAGCACTCATGATATTCCAGCCCTGGACTTCTCTTGAGGTAGTTTGTCACTCCTGCTAAAATATACTGGTAACATCATAATTCAGACTGGGATGAGACTGAATACTTTTTCAGACTCTTGAATAGATTTGAATACATGCAAGGGCTAAAGCAAAAGGGTGCTACACCACATCCCTGAAAATTACACAGAGCTTCTGTCAAAAAACCCCCTAAATCTAGCCAAACACTGTTCACAGTTTCACACCTCTTGGCTATGAGAGTCCAGGAAACACTCTGGTGACATGTCTTAAGTTTCATTACATCTGCCCTTATCACATGTATGTCAGTAGGAGATTAAAAGCAGCAGAAGCAGAGCTACACACAGGCTCTAAAGAAATATTCTACAGGGAAGTGAATTCTGCTCAGTAGATAGAAACTTGATGGTTTAACTTACGAAATGCACACTTGCTGCCATGCTTCCAGCAGTGAGGTGATGTCAATATCTTAATGAGGTCCTGGCTTAACTTCCACCTTAGCCCTGTATTCTCAGGATAGTTGTGCTATGGAGAGGGGTTAGACACACTCTTCCTTTGTTCTGTCATTCAAAATCAATCACAGTTTGCTTAACCATAACTAAGGACAGAGATGCTACTTGGCAAATGCAAAGATTCTCAGAGAGCGAACAGCATATACTGAACATAGTGACTGTAGTCAGCTTGTTAAAGCTGGAAGTGGGGAAAGGGTAGTAATGATCTTGTCCTTGCACATAGGTTAGTGGGACGTGAAGGCAGCTTCCCCAGAAAGACATCTGCCATCCAGAAAAACTGGTCTAGTCTAAAGGCAAGAGATTTACTTCTCATAAGTGTGTAAGGTCCATGGATAAGTCAGTCTTGGCAGAGATGATTACAGAGGACCAAAGTAGGAAGAAGAAAAAAAAAAAATTAAACCATGCTTCCCTTCACCTTGGTGGCAATAATTTGTCCAAGGGGTCTCCAGACTTGTAGGCTGGGAGTGTTTTCGTTGAATCAATGGCTGCTCTTATGCCTCCCAGCTCCAATGACATGGAAGCATGCACACACTCCTTTTTAATTTATAATAGTATCAGAGCATGCATGAGCTTGAGCTGTCCCTGAGCGAAGAAGGAAGACGACAGTGGCTAATATGTTAGCTGTGCTTCAGTGGCTTGGTAGGACAGGTCAGAAAAAAAAATGAAATAACACTGATGAGAACATCAATTGGAAGAACAACTATGGCAGTAAGGAGAGCATAGCTCCTTCCAGAGGCATTATGTCATGGAGTTTCCAAAATGAAATTTCCTCAGCATTTCAATTTCAGGGAAAATTAGAAATACATTTCCTTCACCCCCCATTCCTTACATACTAGGTTTTCACTCAACTTTGACTTAGTTCACTGATGCATTCATTGGTCTGGACCTGGTATATACCTTGACTAGACAAAGTATTTTCTTTCTTTACATTGCAGTAATTATCTCAGACAGAATTGATTGGAAATACTCTTTCCATTTCTTTTATCTTGTTATGAAATGGATGTAATAACATGTACCTACCTCATACTTATTTTTGGCATCCCAAGAATCTATTTGCCTCAATAAAATAAGGTTTAATGACTTGGCACCTGACAGTTTTATGACAAACTGTCCTTAGCTTGGTGCAGGCATTATGAAGCAAAGCACCTCCAGCCAGTCTTCTTTCTGAAGTCAGTAATCTTGTACTACTTTTTGCATCCTGTCCATTCTTGAGGGATAGGTGCCTTAATTTATGCAGCAGACACTGAACTTCTCAGAAAGCAGCAAGAGAGATTATATACTTATACATTTTAATGAGCTATAACAATGTGTTCTAGTTCAGAAAAATAAATTCTGGTGAAAGCAAGAAGACTTACATAAATGAAGTCAAGCAGGATAGGGAAGCACAGGTCATACTTCCTGACTGATCTCCTTTTACCTTCACCAATTTTTTTTTCTTTAGGCACAAAATAGGTGCTGAAGATTTTGAGCAAACAGTTAAGCCCTTTCCCAATTAAATCACAATTGAAGTGAATGAAACTCACCTAGAATTTTGAAGCTATCATTCTTCAGTTAAATGCAGGGAATAGCTATATAAAATTAATGTTTCAGCTGACTAAAAAAAAAAGTGAAGCAAGAAAGACTGTTTACAACAACCCAAAACAATTGATCCAAACATAGCTTTCACAAGTCTTAAGCTTTCTTTGTTTTCCTTTTAAGGGAACATGCCCAGCCTATTTTGACAATCTTATAAAATAATAGTTTCAAAGTAAAAAATTGAAAAGTTTTTTTTGAGGTTAAAAATGTTATTTGAACTCTTACTGCAATGTGTATCAATATCTGTCTGATTTTGTGAATAGGTTTATACGCCTTTCAATTACATTTTTAGCAGATGTAAGTTTATGCACACACCCAAACGTGGCTGTTAACAGCCTGATTCTGATAATGACTAAATGGCAAATCTCTAATAGATGGAAAGCTATAAACGGCTTTTGGACACAAATACCATTTAAAGAAGTGTGTCAGAGTTGCCCTGTGAAGAGCAGCCCTGGGACTGTTATGATACAGAGCAATAAAATTCAATACAGGCTACAATAATTTGATTATATCATTTGTGAATTTGTAGACACCTGTGAGAATTTCTTTTTAAGTTTCCATGAGTCTTGAAAGTTCCACTAATAATAATATAAATGATAGTTCTATTATTATCTTGTTTAAAATTCATTAGTCAGCAAAACACAGAGTAAACATAATATCCTGGAACCAGCAGATTAACCATATGTGTATGACTACAGTATAATCAAAACAAACAGTCTGTAAATTATCCTCAGGTAAAATCTGTTCATTTGGGCAAATCCACAAATGTTTATAAATACTCAGCATTTGGAAGTTGAGATTCATTCTAAAAAGAGAAAAAAAAAAAAAAAAAAGGCATTATACTGGTCANAAAAAAAAAAAAAAAAAAAAAAAAAAGAGTCAATCATTAATTAGAAGGGTAGATTCATAATAAATATTATTCAAACTGGCTTTACCCATGATCCTTTTGAAGTACATGTTCTTCTCAACTACAGTGCTTTAAGAAAATACATCAAGGGGAGAAGTCCTGGCTCAGCAACAATGACAAACTATCTATTGTCTTGAACGAATGTAAGGTTTCATTCCTGATATTTAAACAGTAAGATAGGGAGTCTGCTGTTTTCTACTTATTGCAACTCGTTTTTCTGCACACATGGTACAAAAGGCAGTACTCTAACCATCAACAGCCTTTGTTCATAAACCCCACATAACAGGTGCCCTTTGCTCCTCTCTGATTCCAATGCATGGTAAAGCCTTGTTACTCTAGTTTTTAATTGTTTTTTAATTGCTTCTTATTTTATTTACCCTGCTTTTTAAAATATTAATTTATTTTTTAATCCAATGGACTCTGATCACTAAATCTCAGAATATTTTGGAAACAATAAGAAGGAAAGTGCCAAAAAAGATGGTATTTTCCCTAGCTGCCAGATGAAAAGCATTGGTGCCAGAAGGCTGACATACTCCATTTCTTACAGCAGCAAGCGGCAGAACCTATATCGCAGTCCACTACTCTATCTACTAGATCTAGACAGACTTTAAGGAAAAGAACTAGTCAATCACTAGATACAAGTGATTGAGAACCAGCATCCTATTCCAAACAGCCCAGTGATGTGATATGTCAGCTAGATCATGGACTGAGGATAATTTTTCCCCACTTTTCTTTTGTGCTATTTTATTTTACATGTGCACTTTCAGGCATTCCAGCACACACAGGTGCCTGGTGAGATTTTGAAAGTCTTGAAAGTAGACGATAACTGCTTACTTCCAGGAGTTCCTCCATGATCTGCCAAATAGTTCTCCAGCTATTGCAGCTAAACACACTCAGAGGAGGGAGTGGGATGCTTATCTAGCTTTCTCTGAGGATGCTCAGCAACAGTATTCTGAGTTATTAAGCACCATGCTCCTTATCAGTACCACAATATCATTACTCCTGTATAAAAGCAGCCAACCCCCCAACCACCCTTCACACTGGACTTTTGCAAGGCCCTAACATGGTCTTTAAGGGAATGTTCCTTTGTACATCAGCGCATACTCATCACCTGAATGAATTTAGCATAATGTGAACTTTGCACACTCGTCCAAAGACAATTAGGTTGATTACTGTGGGTCAGGAATCAGAACAAGACAGCTTTTTGGCTTAAGGACCTTGTGAATCAAAGCAGCATGCTGGGGAAAAGCTGTTGGAGTTCTGAACGTTGCTGTTCATTGTGTGGAATTTTTGTTGCTGCTCTGTTCTGTCTCAAAGCTAATCAAATGAAATCCATCTGAAATGAAGTATAAACTATGCATTGCACAAGCTTATCAGCACCATTCTGAATTATACCAGTCAGAGAGAATTTAGCCAGACTAGCTGGGCTCCAGAAATACGTGCATCTCCCATTGCATCTGAGATTTATTCATTATTTTATTTAAACTCTACACTAGCTTATGAGAATTTGGAGAAACAGGGAGAACTTCCTGTACAGTTTTACATTTCCAAGCCTTTACCAGACCCCAGAAGTATATATGGGAAGCAAGCAAAAATTCCCTGAAGATTACTTACATCTACTAGCTTATGGCAGATACACTTTGATCACCCTCCATTCTTCACAGATCATGACAGGTACTTATTTGCTGACAGCCCAAACAGGACTGTCTATCAGATTAGTTTTGCTAAGGGGCCAGACCAAGGTATAAATAGGTAAAATAAACAAACGATTGGAAGGAAAGAGGGTAACTAAACTCAAAGTGGCATACCCAGCAAGAACAGAAATTTGTACCTGGCTCAGCTACAGCAGTCAGGTCTCTTAGCTCCCAGTCCAATAACTTCTGCAGAAGGCCACCTCATCTCATGAGCAATAATGTCTTTTCCAACCCCCCATTTATCTTATTTGCAAGGCTTTCTGAGGCTGGTAAATTTAATCTAAGCTGTAATGATCCTCCTAGTTAATTATCAGCTAAGAGGAAGTGATGGTTGAGGGTTACTTCTCAACACACCCAAAGCAACTATTACTGGAGCAATAAAACACATCCTCTTGTGCCTTAGTATTTTATTAATAAGCACTGCAACTTACCTAAACAATTAAGAGGGAAACAATGTTTTCTTCTGCATTATTCTCCCATTTAGACAAGCTCAGTCTTTCAGAATGTGTTTACTGGTATTATATGCTGTTGCCACTGTGTGTTATGCCATCAATTCCAGTGTCCTACAGTACCACTTCTCACTGTACATGTACCATCCAGGTGGTCCATGCTAGAACAAGGCTATAAAGGCAGCCATTTATCAGGCAACTCTAGTTCTGAAAGATCAGAAATACTTTCAATTCAAGAAGTAAGTTCTAGTCAAATTTCAATTTATCACATTACTGTTCTCAAAAACAAAAGCAGAGACTTTAATTAGCATCTTGCTAATTTTAGACACTTACACTTTAAAAAGTCTTCCCCTCTTTCATTCACTACAGGCTTTTCCTCATTATAAACCTTCCCATCTTGCCACTGTGTAATGGGAATTATGGTGGATCTACAAGACAAAGATCAAGACAAACAACAACAAGCCTGCTAATAGGAAAAGGCTGACCAATTTCAACCATCGTTCTCCATCACTTCTGGCTATGGAACCCAGGAATTTAAACACTTCCCCCATCCCCCTGAGTGAAGCATGTAAGATTTGTAAGAACTATAGCAGTTTCAGCAGTTAAAAGGAGATGAAATGATAATTGATCTTCCAGACTTTACTGTTTGTACATGCTTACGTGAGCATCACATTGACCAACAATGAAAAGTCCCTCCTGACTTTCTGCATAACACAGACTACAGAACTTGGTTCACTCACTGAGTCAAGCTCTTTGTGGTTGAGTAACAGAAAACCCATCTTACCCCTTGGTARAGCGTTCATGTTGCAGAAGTGGGCTCCAACTCAGAAATTACTGGGTGAACTGCTTCCATGAACATTGCTGTTGGCTGCTCTGAAAGTCAATTATAAGATACTATACAGGAAAAGCAATGGGTGATATGTTTTTGGTTTTATCCTATTTTTGTCACTTCTATTTTTAAAATCAATTAAAGCTGTTGAGATTCATCAAGGAGGCAATAAAATGACAGGCTCTGTAGCAGCAGGAGAAGACTGATAGAATACCTACCTCTCCTGCAGCTGTGCAATCAACTTGAAGATAGACTAAAAGAACAGCCACAGGAGCTAGGGAGAACTTTACTGATGCAATGTGAAAAGAGCTCAGGAATTTTTAGACACTGTAAAAAGGACAGCTTGAAGAGAAGAAGGATAATTTTCTTTATTTTTGGTTTTAAAATGAGTAGGCAAGCCTCAGTAGGCCCAGTTCCTTTACTATCCTTAGACATCTGTACTACTATCTTACTATTTTTATGGATTATTTAAAAAACTGTTCTCCCATGATTTTCCTTATCCTTTACAAATCCCCTTTTGTGCCCTTCCATGCTTTATGAGTCTACTTTGAAACCCTGGAGTTGGTCAGACAGCTGCTTAACAAAATAATCTGTTTTCCCAGTTTGGCATTCTAATGTCAATGAAGAGCATTTAAGTGTATTTTCTCTTTCAACTTCTTATGTCTTCTAAAATTGTGTACACAGCTAGCCCTTAGGCCACTATTTCAGTATTGTCACTGCTACAGAATAGCACAGATACATTCCCAGACAACCAGAGAGGTAGAAATAACTGCAATATGATTTTGATTACCCCTTGCTCTTACACCTAACAGGATTAAGGAAAGGTTGACGGTTTATGGAGCCATCAGATCCACCAAAGAAAAAGCAATAGTACTTTTCAAAATTCAGCACCAATGGGCAAAGCTTGTGAATCACTGAGTTTCAAAATTCAAAGCCAAATGAAAAATACRAAAAAATCCCACCACTCAAAAGATTTGCATTGTTCCTTCTTACTAGCCAAAATCCCCATCATATTATTTTTATGAGTGACTATACAATGACATATCAAAGGATTTGCCTTGGTCTTAATGACTCCTAGTATCTATACTGAGCCTGAGGCATCATACTGTCAGAAACATACCTGAACAATGCATGGGCTTACTATAAATTATATAGCAACTTTACTCTGATATGCATCAAGCCAGCCAGACATCTGCTATCTTTTTGTTAAAAGATGTAGGAAATACATTAAAATGTCAATATTTTCACCACAAAGCCGAATCAGTTTGGCTCTATAGGAATTTGTGGTCATGATCTTCCTAATTCAATAACCAAGCTTTCAGGTCAGTTGAACTAGGCAGGTGGGTTGAAATCTGAAAGGTGCTACCAAGCATGAAAATATTCAGGAGGCGGGAACTTCTAGAGTAAATACCAAACATACTTAACTGGCAAAGATAGACTTGCAATGACAAAGCAGTTAGAATAAAAACAATTGCTGGAAGACTTCTGATTGCAAGAAGTCTGAGCTTCACTGGCTAAGATTGGCCTTACATCTACTTCTTTAACAGCACTTTTCCTTTAGATAGAAAAGAGGGTTTTTTCCCAATGCAGAATTAGTTTTTAAATAGTTTTCATTAACTGTACTTAATTTTGATGTTAAATATGCCTTTAAAACAGAGAAGTTGATATTTTCATTATAAACTATCTAAATAAGACATTTAAACATTAACTCTTAAGTCAGAAATACATTCTGAAATGGAATTAATGGCTTTGAGTTGCCTCTAAATTGTACTCTCTTCTAGCAAATAAATGGGTCATTTTAAAAAGTCTAGTTCTTGGTTAATTTTTATGGAAGAAAACTGACAGTGAGATTAATATGAGGTTTGACTAATTTATGTCAAACATGAATTCTTGCCCTGTACTGTTTGACTATTCCCAAACTGATTATAAAGTACTGTTAGGTCAGGGTAGTCACAATGTCACACTTGTGGTAGCTTAAACAGTGTAATATCAATAACAGTAGAGAACCAAGTTTCCTGCATGAACTGGGGACAGAGGACGAGGAAAACTGTCAGTTTTGAGAAACTTGCTATTAAGTTTCTCAAACAAGGGAAGGTAAGACTGACTAATTAGTCCCTAAAAGGTGGGCCCATGGCATCTATGGGTCTCTGTCCCTCTCTGCAAAGACCTGGCAGAAGTTTTGCCAGATCTGGCAGTAAATTAGAAGTTCACACTTACACACCTACTATTATTTCAGTCAGCCTCATTCACACAGCTAACTAGAGACTCACCAGGATATTAATTTTCATATTAAAAGCATAAGCATCCAGTTGTATTAAGAGATGCTGAGGTGAATATTGATTTTTAATCAAAACTTGTAGGCTTTTGTAGGACCTTAAGRCCTATGATATATATGCCCCTTTCACCATACAGGATTAGAAATACATGATCACTCATGTCTGCTAGTTATGGCCTTTACAAGACAGTTCATAATCTTGCCACTATTGAAGTACAATGCAGTATTTGGTGCCTGACGCTTAGTCTGCTTCTGTCTATCAAGGCACACAGGAGTAGGTGTAGTCCCAAGATGCACASCTGAACTCTGAAATCTTTGAAGGTTTAATAATTGAATACACAAAACATCAGATCTGTGAAGCAAATCAGTCTTTTTTTATATTGTCCAACTTTATCAGATTTGAGGGGGTAGAATCCAGATTCTGGCACTCTGCCTGTGGGTCATACCATAGCAATAGCCATTGGGTGATCAGCACTGTGGCACTTAGGCATAGGCAGGTGGCAGCAGCCCTTCAGTGTCACATTTTTCTCCCTTGCAGATGTGGTACCTGGCTGCAGCAGGGTTCAGCTGCCAGGACATCATACAAAAGCACGTGTTGTCCGAGGAACAGAAGGCAAGTGCTGTGGGGAAGCACTGTGTTGGTTAGATCTAGCAAACTAATTGGCTGTTAAGCATAAAAGCTGATGGTTGTATATTCAAAGAGCACTTTCAGTGGAAATCAAGCTATAAAAATATCATCCTGCAAGGACAAGAGAGAAAGATAAGTATAAAAGCAGAGGAACTCATGCTTTTTCACAATCCTGACATATTTTAGAGTAATGGAGCTAGTCATGACACGCTATTTTAATCTGACACATGATATGAAAGACTTCTCTTCCAGAAAGGAATGATTCTAAGCACGCTTGATACAAGATGTGGTACAAATACTTGTAAGAAAGGATTGTAAGTCTGTTCTGTACTCTTGAAAAACTCTTGAGGTTTTTTCCTGCTGAATGTTCCCCCTCCTGTAAATTCATAAAGTAAGAGAGATACTCGGATATACTTCTTGAGTTTGTGTGTGTCTGTGCCTAATTAACCCTGTGCGTTTAGCCATTAAGTGCTTCATTTACCCTATCCTTTATGGCTCTCTCCTGAGAGCAGTTTAAACCCAGACTGTTGTATTTTAATTTGCTTACATACATGTTTGTGCAGGGTAAGACATACTGACCTCAAGCTGTCTTGGTTTGYCAATGGCTTTAAGCCAACCATGTTAACCAAACAGAACCTGCCTCTGGCAAGTTGCTCCCAAATATTTTCTTTTATTTCAATAGTAAATAGACCTTTTGCTCCAAACCTGATGTTAAGTACTCTAAAAGTCAGGGAATGCATTTTTAATTTCAAAATTGAATACTAATTGTACATCATAGCACCTACAAGCACCATCCACTTTTTTGTATAGGTACAAAGAAAAACCTGGCAATTCTTACCTCTGGAGTTTCTCAGTTTCTGTCTTTACAGCCTGAACCCTGTGGGAACCCCCTCATATGTACCAACCCAAGGGCTGTGATTGACTCAGCTGCCCTGACTTGCAATTGGAAAACTCAGGAAGTGAGAAAAAGTAAAATTGTTTCCAATGGAATCCAAAGCAAATTTCCAATTAGCTTTAAGTGCTTAAGTACTTAACTGCAGTTTTGCTACTTCAGTTGTTACAGGACAATTACAGTGGCCTAGTGTCTCTAAGTTAAAACACTGTATCCCAGGATAACTCTCCCAGTATGGGAAAAGAAGTATTTCTACCAGTGTAAGTCCAAGATGATTCCCACTGTCACCATTTCTGTTAAGTACAAAAGTGACGCTACAAAGTAAACTGGCTGTATTAGTGAAGTTTCTAGGTGTTTTGTAATGTCTCAGATCTCTTCAGATGGAAAGGTATCTTTATCCAGGTCCTAATCATGTAGGACCTTTTCCTTTCTACATAGAAAGTTACAATTTTGATATGTTCTCCTCTGTGTAGCAGGTATGTTGGTTTGTAAAGCCCTTTACAGTCCACCTGAACAAAGCTCACACACATCCCTGTGCTTTCATATGGTGACAAAGGGCTGCCCAAGGGGTTCCAGTGTCTCTGTCCTCCACGTGGAATAATCAATGTCAGATGCTTGCATCAAATCAAAAGGCCAGAGAAAGGAAAAAGCAGATAAATTGCCAGAAAAAACTGCTATGGATAACTATATTTTGGTCACTACTCCAGATCTTGAGCCCTTTAAAGTGTGTAAAAACACTCAAATATGCTGGTCTGATTCATATGTTCATCTGTAGAATATATCTCCACAACTACTGATTTCCTCAGGGTCTACCACATCATTCTTTTTCAAAAGACCATTGGAAATTAGTGTCTGCAAAGACATCCCTAAGCAATACTGTGCAAGAATAATTTGCTTTTTTGACTAAGTCACTACAGTAGTATTCAATAAATCTGTGTTTCTAAGCTCTGCTCTAGTCTTTCAGTATGGCACTCAGCTGTGCATGAGGTTTTGTAGAGAAAATAAAACAGTCACTGCTCCAAGGAGACAACCAGTCTAAATAGACAAGGCTGCAAGAAGATAGGGGAGAATAATAGAAAAGCAACCTCAATTTCCTGCCTTAAAAAAAAAAAAAAACAAACCACAACATATTTCTTCCATTATCTCTCCTGTTAATTCAGACTGGAAGCTCTAAATACAGGAATAACTCTTATGTATACTAAAGCTAAGACAATGTAGTCTCAATTTCAGAGAAAACTAAATGCTGCTTTGCTACAGAGTATGAAAAAGTGTTTCGGAACGAATAAATGGTAAACCGTGAGATTACTTATATATTCGTTATGTGCTTCCAAAACCTCAGAAATAAATGGCTGTTAGGACTTTTATTCACATCAAGTTTCAGATAAGGCCTCTGTCATATCTACAATAAGCTTATTGCTTCMCCCATTGAACCAGATTATTCTTCACTCATGGCATTAAGATTTAGCTCCAGTTAACAAACTACCTTTAGACCAGTTTCTCTAAACATTGTTTTAATTTTGAAACCCAGCAATAACACATTTTTCAAAAAGCTTATGACCAGAATTTCCAGTTCTTGGCACCTACTCTAGATGGCAGATTTTAGAAAGAATTTAGCACATGATACATCAAGTGTCACCACCAGTTAAAGGCCCATCAATACGTAAAGGCCCAGAGATACGTAAAGTACTCAAATCTTCTATGTTTAAGTCAATAGGATTTTGTGCATTTGTGCATATCAGCCTGGCTAATACTGAATGTTCTAAATATTGATTTTGAGGGAGAAAAACTATCAGGTTATGTTGTATTAATACATTTAGCTGTCTAAAGTTGGTTAGTTATTCTAGTACAAATTGAAGCTTTTTATTGAAGTGGGTCAAATCTTCTGTGGTGATATTTCAACTGGTTTGTCAGAGCTGTGCCCCACCATCACATATTGCAGTTTCTGGATTTGATTTTCATTCTAGACACTTTAAAGAACAGAAGGATTCAGATCTAAACACATTTTAGGCTGAAGTAGGCAGAGAAGTCACAATCTGTCAATTAATACAGTGTTTCACCCCAAATTAATATAGTGTTTCCTTCCAAGTTGTGGTTTAGAGCATTCTGTGTTAAACATGCATCTTAATTTGATTGGCACTTGCAGATTGTCCTGTCATCCTCCTGTAAGAATCTAGAGCAGAACTCTAATTCTGATGTCCTTAGGTAGATGTCCTGTGTAGGTAATCCACTTACCTGTGAATGTGATCCTTCCTGCTTACTGCCCTGAACTTAAATACAGAAAACATATGTCCTTCTTTGGGATGTTATAAAGCATGTTCTCATACATAAAGGGACCAGATTGCAGAAATAGAGAAGAGTGGGTAAACTTTGCATTTATAATATAGCCAGGTGACTTCCTTTAAAATGAGCTCTTAGGCATCGGGTCAGGGTTTCAATATTTTATATAGTAATTCAAGTAGATAAGGCTCTGATTCTTTCTGTTCCCTGCCGACTTCCAATGCATGACTGTATTTTCTGAAGAAGCCTATTAAGTGAGTTCAGCCAGCACACTGAAGATATTAGTTGTGTTTTCAGATGATGCAGCAGTGGAGATAACTTCTCTTGAAGTCAGTGGCAGCCTAAGGTTTTAGATGAAGAACTTTCTGCCCTTTCAGAAGCAGAGCCAAGTTGCACCTTCTTTTGACACTAGACCACAGTCAACAACTTTTAAACAACTCACAGTACATGAAGTGATTTTCTATATAAAGCTATAACTATCCATATTGAGTGCTGTAAGCTTCAGACTATCATTCACTTTATCAGCTATATATGCTTATGCAGGAAGAGGGATTTGTCAAGCCTGTCCAAACTCCACCAGTTTTGTTTAACCTATGTATGAATTTATAATCTATCATTGTTTTCAAAGTGCCATGCAAAAGAGATCATCACAAAAGAGTGAGAGAAAAAACTACGAAGGCTTTTTAGTAGTTCTCTGAAGATTTATAAAATGACAATTATTTCCTTTGTTCCATCTCCCACTTGGCTTTTAGGCARAGAGGCTCAATCATATGACAGATCTGAGGGAGAGGATGTTTCAGGATGCAAAAGTACACTTATTTTCAATAATCCACTGCACATGCTGGGAATACCAAAATATTGTAATCAAAAGCTTTCAAGCACCACTAAAGAACTAGTATGATAAATCCCAGGGGGCTTGTCTGGAAGGAATTGATCTGCAGACAGAGAAACAGTTTTGGAATGTTATGTCATTTCATTATAAGTGTCTCGCCTTGATCTGTATTGTCACCAAAAAAGGGTAAAGTTGAATCTAGCAGTTGTGATAACAGCTGGTCTTTGCATACTCTCCTGCCAAATCACACTAATGATAACAAGTACTGAGGAATTCCCACATTTAGCTCCTATTATCCAATTTTCTAATATTTATTCAGTTGGGAAGACATGATTATATTAAAGAAAATTTTCCCAGAATTGAGTGCAATATCAAACAAAGAAATCAAAAGTGGGATTGTTAGAATAACAGATATTAAAAATTGTAGTTACTAGTGTCCTGGTTTCAGCTGGGATAGAGTTAATTTTCTTCCTAGTGCTGTGTTTTGGATTTAGTATGAGAAGAATGTTGATAACACACTAATGTTTTTAGTTGTTGCTAAGTAGTCTAGTAGTCAAGGACTTTTCAGCTTCCCATGCTCTGCCAGGTGCACAAGAAGCTGGGAGGGAGCATAGCTGGGACAGCTAGCCCAACTGGCCAATGGGGTATTCCATACCATGTGACGTCATGCTCAATATATAAATAGGAGGCGTGGTCCAGGAAGTAGCGATTGCTGCTTGGGTATCGCTTAGCAGGTGGTGAGCAATTGCATTGTGCATCACTCATTTTGTATATTCTATCATCGTTGTTATTATCATTATATTCCCTTCCTTTTCTGTTTTATTAAACTGTCTTTATCTCAATCCACAAATTTTACCTTTTTTTTCCCCCGATTCTCTCCCCCATCCCACTGAGGGGAGGGGGGAGTGAGCAAGCAGCTGTGTGGTGTTTGGCTGCCTGCCGGGTTGAACCACAACAACTAGAAAAGGGAAAAACCTAAGACCCTCTGAAGGTTTCAGAAGCACGTGCAAAGGCTATAGGACTAGATACAGCCAGGACCACTGAGCTTGAACTATTTTACACTAGCAACATGGTAGTCCTATAATCTAGTCTAGATAGACAAGCACGAAAGGCAAAATTGGTTTTGCTTTTCTCCAGAATTTAACATTTAGTTTTCAAAAAGGAACAGCAGATTTTGTAATCTAAAAAAAAAAAAAAAACCAAACACACTGTAGCAAGAGGTTAATATTAATGTTCTTTATGCAAATCCATTTGCAACTACTGGTGCGGTAATTAAAAGCAAAGGAAGGTGCCTGGAAGTAGGGATGTAACTGCTATCTTTTATTTAGGCAGAGTTATCTGTGGGAGGCAATTATGCATCTTCACATAACGGTGTAGCAGAAACAGCAGGAAGAAGCCTAAACGTGGGAAAACACATCTACCTTAGGCAAAGGCACACAAGGTGCCTGATGTATTCGGAAGTTTGAGTGCAACTTCTGAGAAGTTGCATGAGACCCTCAAGAAGATAACATATTGCACAGTGTCACTCACCCTTAGGAGTGAAAGGGGAACATCTCAAAGCAAAGTGCCAGCTGCAGAGACAGTGTGGGAACAAGCACAGGGACATTATCTGCTGCTGTTTGAGACCTGCAGTGTACAGGGAATTAAACATCCCATAAAAATAAATAAAACTGCATCAGGAAACTGACTCTGCAGCCAACTCCTCTTCTTAACTAGGAGAATGGTTTTTGCCAATAGCTTGGATCAGCTGCAAGGAAGCTCACTCCCTAACTTTGTAGGAATGCAAGACTAACAATAGTCTTCCTGAGAACTTATTAGATAATTTGTGCCGTAAATAGAACAGGGTGCAGGGACTGACCCCACAGCTCAAACAAAACACTCAGTTTTATCTGATTTATCCACTCTAGATTTATCCATTAGTCAGAAATATACAGCTACTGAAGAACCTATTACCCACAAACACCCCTGAGAAAACACACATTCACATGTATTACTGTAAGAGACATCACTGCAGGGGGAGCTGTTTGTTAGATCATAGGATTGTTAATACATCTTTAAGCACATAGCAAATTTATGAGTGAAAGAAATATACTTTGAGCCAATCTAGCACAGTAATATACATTCATGCTGTTGATGTCTTTTCAAGAAGTTAAGCGGAATTAAGTATAGACCTTACGGATTTCAAAAAAATTTCCACCTCATTCTGGGCTGATCAATACATTCATTCTTTTCTGGATTAGTTAGGTTAGTATGACTGCCCCCGAGCTTGTGCAGGAAAAACAACCGACTCAATAACAAACAAGTTGACTGAATTTAAATAAGTTCAAACTAATGCTTTAAGCACTGGCAACAAAAAAGCCATACCACCACATCTCTCTCAAGAGAGTTTTGAAGCAGAAATCGGTGCAACTGCAACAACAACAACAAAATTAAAATTAAAAATACTAAAGCTGCTGCTTTGTAAGATGAGCAATAAGATCTCTTAGTGCCCATTTGCATCATTTAACCTTATTCCTCCAGGCTAAGCTGGTCACCTCAACTCCCTTGAAAGTCCATGAAGAGAACTACACATTTCTAGAGGGCAAATGAACCCAGCTATCTTCAGATGATTGCATTTTAGACAAGGACTATTGAGTAAAGAAAGAAACAAATATGAGATGCTTCTCTCTCTCTCCATTTGCTAGATGCCACCTTAAAGATTAGGTAAGACAGATGACTAAAGATAGGTGAGCTAAAGCCAGTCCATCTTGATTCATTATTGAATATGATTATTCCAACCTTAATTCACCCAGTGGAATCCTTATAGTTTACTGTGATGTACATACCCCAGGCTAGTACAGGCAGAGCATATTAATGCAAAAGATTCACTGATGGGTTCCTCTTTAAAATTAATTTTAAGCATATGCCTACCTGCACAGCTGAACAGCAATGTTATTCACAAGTCATCTTACAAAAGAGCAGTCCCTGTTTGGCAGAGCTCTCACTGACTAGGGAAACAAGTGCAGATTTCAATTGCTTTTTGTCTATTTCTTTCATGAAGAAAGGGTGGGCATCCATCGATTACTACTGTGTCGGGACTCTTAACCCACAGGCTCTCTTCTAAACTCTGTGTCTACTTTTAAAGATTTATTCTGAAGATCTCATCACCTTTTCATCCATTTTTGCCTCAGCAAGTCATTCCCTTGGCTTGCCCTTTTCCTTCATCAATTTTATCCCTTGCTTTTTGAAATAGTGTCTTCCTTACATGAGTACAACACTATTTCTCTCTGCTCCCTTCAGCTGTCCCTCCATATTGGGATTCTTTTTTAATCATAACAATAGGAACTGTTTAACAAACAGGTTTTACACTGTGATCTGAAATGTTCATTTGCCTACTCTCTCCTTCTGTTGCCTTCTTTACTCAGCAGTCCTGAAGTGAGAACGTTTTACCTGTGCCTCAGACAAGGAGAAACCATATACTGCTGTATAATGTAGAATGGAGGCAAACATTACCACTACACACCCCAAAGCGTTGTGGGTCTGCATTCATAATGTCAAGGGAAAAGGAGTTTTATGTACCACTTATCGATAAAAGTGGTACATAACAGTCTTTGTTACTGTGGTATTACAGGCCAGAGACAGCCATAAATCAGCCAGATAGGCTGACTTAAATATATTTGTTTCAGAAACCCTTTGAAATTAATTGGAGTTTTATAGCTGACTTCAAAACTGGATCATACCTCCAATTAGAAGTGATTAAAATATTCACCTGTGATAACAGGGATTTCATGCAAAGTAAAAGGCTTGTTTTACTGGATAGCATATGTTTAGGTAATGCTAGGTAATTCCTGGAAAAAGAACTGTTACATTTAATCTATACTTTTATTAAATAAAAATGATGGCTCATTTTCTTTACCCTTTCCTATTCCACTAAAAGCATAATTTGAACAAACTTGCCCACCATTTCCAAGTGCCAAAATTTTCCAAGTACTAAATTTTGTTAGTAATACTTGAATGAGTAAAAAGATTATATAATTTTACCTTGTTTTAAATAGAAAGAATTTAGATTATTAAAGGACAAATGTATACAGGCTCAGTCCAATTCTGAATTAAGTGTTCTCAGGCCTTTCTGTTGATTTTTGTAAGAACCAAGTTTAACCTGGCAATCTGCTGAACACCACACAGCCGCTCGCTCACTCCCCCCTGGTGGGATGGGGGAGAGAATCGGAAGGGTAAAAGTGAGAAAACTCGTGGGTTGAGACAAAGACAGTTTAATAGGGAAAGCAAAAGCCGTGCACGCAAGCAAAACAAGGAATTCATTCACTGCTTCCCATGGGCAGGCAGGTGTTCAGCCATCGCCAGGAAAGCAGGGCTCCATCACACGTAACGGTGACTTGGGAAGACAAAACTCCATCACTCCAAACATCCCCCTCTTCCTTCTTCCCCCAGCCTTATATGGTCATATGGTCTGGAATATCCCTTTGGGCAGTTGGGGTCAGCTGTCCCAGCTGTGTCCCCTCCCAACTTCTTGTGCACCCCCACTCTACTTGCTGGTGGGGTGCTGTGAGAAGCAGAAAAGGCCTTGACTCTGTGTAAGCTCTGCTCAGCAGTAACAAAAACAGCCCTGTGTTATCAACACTGTTTGCAGCAGAAATCCAAAACATAGCCCCATACGAGCTGCTGTGAAGAAAATTAACTCTAACCCAGCCAAAACCAGCACAGTAGCATTACCCAGTATCCAAAGTCATACACTGACAGAGATTGATTTTTGTAATCAGCATTTTCAGTTTTAAAATAGCTGAAACTAAATTGAATGTAGAGTGGTAAGAACTTCTTGGAACAAATAAGTTTGAAGTGTCACTAATAGATATTCAGTGTATCATGACTACTAACTAGTGCAAGACACTAATGGTAAGGAAATAAAAGAATGAACATCTTATGATTGCTTTAATTTCCATTCAGAATACTGGCAGCCTTATTACTGGATTCATTACAAGACAAGTCATCCTCCATTTATAGCTTCCAGAACCTGCTAATAACAAGGTGTGTGTCAAAGTGGTTTAGTAGGAGGATAGAAGGGCCAAGTAAGATTCCTGATACCATAGTCGTGATATGCAGCTTATTTGCATCCTCTTAAGGGAATTCAGTACTCTAATCCAGGAAAACTCATTTAAACTTGTTACAACTTGTTATAATGTAGAGCCTTAAATCTGGGATAGATGCAAAGACAGTCACAACATGGGGAAAAACCAAACAGACTATACTAAGTGACTTCAGCCCATGAGACCGCCAAGCAACTCTGAAGTGTTACTAGCTTTATATTCTTCTACTTCCATTAAAGAATCCAAAGTAAATTCTTCTCTTTCCTTTCCTGGAAGTGTTGACTAGTAATTTCCATTAGCTAAAACATACCTGCTGAGTCTA
Organism: Phoebastria nigripes; assembly: GCA_035582835.1. Taxonomy (NCBI): domain Eukaryota; kingdom Metazoa; phylum Chordata; class Aves; order Procellariiformes; family Diomedeidae; genus Phoebastria; species Phoebastria nigripes. The sequence goes on from JAYKAV010001820.1 coordinate 1,157,905, forward strand.
GCCTGTTACTGTCCTACTGGGATTATAATTAGGAGTGAGTGAATTTGACAAGGAAAGGCTCATTACTTCTTACACAAATTCATTTGACTTCAGTATTTCACTTGCAAATTTCCAGTGCATTATTTTGTCTTAGTGACAACAGGCTGTTATAACAGACACAGTATCCTACCCCTGCATAATATGGTAAGATCACTGTGTGCTTACTCCTGTATCAATCACTTAAAATTAGATACAGAAGTCTCGAGTCTTCCAAAAACCTGTGGCTTTTAAAAGCAGAAAAATTAAAAGTCCCTTTTCCTGCTATTAGTAGAACAGCATATTTGTCTCACTGTAGTCCTCCTTAGAGAATCCCTACTGCAGGTCTGCTTCCAGTCTAGTGTCATTATAAATAACCCTTGCTAACAAGACACTTTTGATAGCTATGGTTTTTCTGAAAAAACGTTACAGTGATTACAAAATATTATTGTGCCCAAGTATATGTGTACTAATGTGCAAAGCCTCCATGGAAGGCTGATTCTTCTACATCTGGCATCTTGAACCATGAACCTAATTTCAAACACATTCTTCTTCACAGATGCATTTTTACATATTCACAGACAGATAACTGCAATAATCAAAATAGTACTTAAGCAGCAAACTAAGTTTTGTTTGAGCTGATCTATTAGTACAATACATAGTACAACCCTACAGAGGTTATTACCTTTGCTACAAGAAGGTCAATATTTATATAAAATTAAAACAAACCATGAGCTACTCAATATGCTTCCCACAGGCTACACAGGTAACAGACATGGTAGTTACTTCTACCATCATAAGACAAATTAGTGATCTGGAGGATCAACATGTAAGTCAAAAACTAGAAAAAAGTCCTGTAAATCATGCGGTCCCTCTCAGTCTCAGAACACAATAAGCAGGACAGGATTGCATAAATGCTTTGCCCATCTTAATTTGGAAAGACAAACTGCAAAGCTTCAACTGTTTCCATCGGGAAAATATTCCAGCCATTTAAAAACTGGCAGAAAAACATAGACCTTAAAAGTCAAGACTAGCTGACATGTTCACTTTTTTTGACTGCATACTTGATAGATTAGGCAATTTTTGATGACGTCCTTACTGCTGGTAAATGTTTTAAATTCTTCTTTTATGCTGGCTGCTGTTTGTAACAAAATATGGACTTTGGTTCACAGTTCAAGTGAAGCTTGGCATTGTCTCCAGTTATAAATCAAAAACCTAAGCATTGTTAGTCATCTCCCCTATAGTCTTTAGGGATTTTTTTTCCTCTCTCTTCTTTTTTTTTTTTTTTAAACTCACTTTAAATTGTGCCTCCTGTCATCATCCAGTTGAGTTTTGAATAACACAGAATCACAGAATAGTTTGGGTTGGAAGGGACCTTTAAAGGTCATCTCGTCCAACCCCCCTAACATGGGCAGGGACATCTTCAACTAGATCAGGTTGCTCAGAGCCCCYTCCAACCTGACCTGGAATGTTTCCAGGGATGGGGCATCCACCACCTCTCTGGGCAACCTGTGCCAGTGTTTCACCACCCTCAGCATAAAAAATGTCTTCCTTATACCTAGTCTAAATCTATCCCCTTTTAGTTTAAAGCCATTCCCCCTTGTCCTGTCACAACAGGCCCTGCTAAAAAGTCTGTCCTCATCTTTCTTATAAGCCCCCTTTAAGTACTGATAGGCTGCAATAAGGTCTCCCCGAAGCCTTCTCTTCTCCAGGCTGAACAACCCCAACTCTCTCAGCCTTTCCTCACAGGAGAGGCGTTCCATCCCCCTGATCATTTTCATGGCCCTCCTCTGGACCCGCTCCAACAGGTCCATGTCTTTCCTGTGCTGAGGGCTCCAGAGCTGGACGCAGTACTGCAGGTGGGGTCTCACCAGAGCAGAGCAGAGGGGCAGAATCCCCTCCCTTGACCTGCTGGCCACGCTGCTTTGGATGCAGCCCAGGGTACGGTTGGCCTTCTGGGCTGCGAGCACACATTGCTGGGTCATGTCCAGCTTTTCATCCACCAGTACGCCCAAGTCCTTCTCGGCAGGGCTGCTCTCAATCCCTTCCATCCCCCAGCCTGTATTGATACCGGGGGTTGCCCCAACCCAGGTGCAGGACCTTGCACTTGGCCTTGTTGAACCTCATGAARTTCAACAATATTCCAAGTCCCCAAGTGGAATAACAGAGCATAAGTAAAGTGAGCAGGAGACCAAGGCCTACTAATCATCTCTGGTTTTAGAACCAGTTTAAGTGTTAGCAGTACATAGTGTCTAATCTTTACTATTAGAGACATCTGATTTTAACCTAGAAAAAGATTTGGGTCATCACAATAGATTTATGAGTAACTAAAGATGGAACGAGTATAAGTTTGTATAACTTCTTCAGGAGTGACAAACTACAGGGTTCACATTTCAGAAATATTTAGCAACCGTTCATAGTTTGCTTCCACTGTTCTGAATGTCGTCTTTAAAATGATTATGTTATAAAATGTTCCATAGCTTTTAATGGCTTCAGTTAATACCTACCAATAAGAGAGATACCATAATAACTGCTGAAAACACAGAACAGTGACGTTACTTAGCATTTTCAGTGTTTAAAGCCTGAGGTGTTTGGGGTTTGGTTTTTTTGTTTGTTTGTTTGTTTTGTTTCTTTTTTTGTTTTGTTTGTTTGGTCTGTTTTTGGTGTGGGTTTTTTGTTTTTTGTTTGTTTGTTTTGTTTTGTTTTTTTTTAAACACAGAATAAGCACTTTCCTGTTCCAGACACTAAGCACTCTTGTACTTGCATGCTTAACGTGGCTCATACATACCAAGACAGATTTTCAGTCTGAAGTCAGAATACAATGACTCAGTGTTATTCATAAGACTTTAGTCCAGCAAATAGCAAGCTACATAAGTGAGTTTTTACACATTTAAGTACATTTTAAGTGTGTGTTCAGGTTCTGTTATCTGAGATCTTTGGATTCTCATCTCTACTGCAAAGGTCAGAAATTATTTTTTTATAAAAATCTAAACATTCTAAACACTACAGCTTTAAAGTAGAAAAATTAGTACTGTAAGGTTCATAAAATTGCAAAAAACTTGACAGTTTTCACCACTTCAGGATACAAACCTGTACACTGGAAGAGTTTAACCATGATTTACAGTATTAAGAGGGGAGAATGGGAAATTGACTTCCTGCACAGGTTTTATGAAAGCTTCCAAGTTAGGAGCACAAATCCTGCTGATTTACATTTGAAATCACAGTGGGTTCTTTTCTACGTGCAAAAAGTGAACTCTTGATACAACATGACCAGCCATAATTCAGGGAATTCATAAATGAATTAGTCACAGCCTACATTTGCAACAAATACATATTTATATGTTAGTGTTCCCAAAATAATGAGTAGTAATGGAGTGTTCTGTACATGTCCTTTCTGCTGATTATCAGCCAGAGCCACCAAGGTCCTAGACATCTCCATGAGTGACTCAGTGTTTCAGTGAGGAAACTCACCATGAGCTGGGGAACTCAAGACCTAGCAGGATCAGTCCTGGAAATTCAATCCTCCCAAGAGGAGGACATTGGTAGAACCATTTCACAGATGACTGATCAAAGGCTCAGGACATTTGTCTGATTTCATCTATGTTTACTCCCCTGCTCTTATCACTAGACTACCCAGCTTCCTGCTGTAATAAGTCTATAACTTTTTTGGAAGAGGCCTATGGCAGGCTTGAATAACAGGTACTGAGGTGAGAAAGTACAGTGTTCTCACTGCAAACATGAGAACATAACTTTAAAGTACTTGTTTTTTAAAGAAACTAAAATGTTTGCATAAAGAAAGCAGACAGGAAATCAAGCTTAAACTCACATACAGTTTGTGTTTATGCTGTGTATAAATGCATCGTTGTAGAACTGGGTTTAATTTTAATAGTTATAAAAAATAGCGGTTACTAGTGCAGGAGGGAGTAGGGAAAGAGTAGAGCTAGGCAGAAGTTCTGTATGAAAAAGGCAGGAAGTGCTGCTCATAACAGCGAGTGTGAGAATAGATGAAAAGGAAACACTGGACCAAGTACAAAGCATGGACTGCAACAACTTATTGCCTCTAGCTATTATATGACATTCTTAAAAAAGTCCTGAAGGTAATAGACTTGGATCATAGAGTGGGCAAAGAATATTCTTAGAACAAACTTCACAGCAACAATTATTTAACTTTCAGAGGGTAGTTTCATCTGGGACCCAGATATCAGCTAGCATGTATTATCAATCTTAAGTGATTTTCAGCCTCCAGTAATTATAGCTTCAGTGCTCACCGATTCCTTATTGAACTTTCTACTTAACAATAGTAATTTTAATTCCGTGATTGAGACCATCCATACAGCAGATCATAGTAAGCCTGTAAAGCCATTCCTCTTCACAAATGAAGAAGGCAGCACAACTGAAACAGCACAGGAAGGGAAAAGGCTCCCAAAGGTTACCATCCTTCTGAACTAATGGGAGAATCAGGTAGTGACCAACACCCAACAATCTGACTCCCAGTGCAATCCATGGTCTATTATGAGAGCTATGCACCTCAACATTGCTGCTGAAGTTATAACCAACCAGCCCTGTCCAACCTCAGCAATCACTGGGGCTCAAAAATATTCAGAATAGAGCCTCAACTTCTAGGCATCTTTAATAAGGCAGTGCCTGCCACCACTGATCTCTTCAGAACATAAGAATTCCTTGTTAAGAAATCAGGTGCCTCACTTATGTACCCAGCTTTGAAACTGTGGGACCTAATCACTCTCCATGCTTTCCATGTAGAGTAAGAATCCCATTTACCTCACAAGGGACACATTAAGATGAGTACATACAGACATTTCATAAGGAAGTCTGGTCTCCAGAGGTGGCTAATGCAAAGCATTAGCACTACCCTTTCTTTCAAATATTCAAAAAAATGTGTCGTTTCCACTGGCATTGTAGTAGTGCCTCGAAATATGCCCTCATCACAGGGAGAACGGCATTCCAAGGTGGATCGTAAACTAGTTTATTTGTCTATACTTCCAAGGAGACTTAACCTTTACACAGAACAAGTGGATGATGAACAACATTATTATGCTTGTTGCAAAAGTGACCATGTGTTATGCTAATAAGAAAAGTGTTCAGCTGCATGAAAATAACCTTCCCCCTGAGATTATTCTATTAAAGTTTAATGTTTGCTCTATACTTTCTTTTGAATACAGATCATTTGTTCGCAACACCGCTGTCCCATAGAATCATCTGTTTTTTCCTTGAATGTCAAGGCCTCGCTAACACCGCACTCCATCCTCATTATCAGGCTTACTGCATTAAGCTGCTGTTCATAAGCTTTCAACAGTGGGAAATCTAATTCAATTTCTTACCATATTTTCCTTTTCAGAATTGTTCTTTTGTGAAGGGTGAAGTTAAATTTAGATGAATTATGTGTCACTTGCAACTCCTTTTAAACACAGCTCATCAGAAGCTACCTATAAACAGGTTCAAAATACTTCTAAAGTGGGCCTGTCTTACTACATTCAGCCTAACAAWGGCTGTTGGTTCCAAGACATCTGACTTGACATTGAATTCATGTCCACTCAAAGCAAACTCTCCATCACAGATCGTAACAGAGGGTAAAACCAGAAGAATAGGACTGGAATGGGGGAAGAGAATGGTTCTCCCTCAAGCCAAAGACAACCATGGCTAAACAAAGCTGGGTCTAAGTCATCTTTACACTCTCCCTCTCTACTAGTTGCTCTGGGCATAACAGTATCTTCACACAAATCAAAAAACAGCCACACTGTTACCTGTGCTCTCATAAGTCTAGTGCCAGGTCCTGTAGTGGTAAATGGATGCACAGCAACACCTTGCCCACACAAAAGATCCTTTCTTACTAAGGATAAGTAATAGCAGATTGGCTCCCTGACTAAATATACATTGAATGCTACCACAGTGCAGGAAGTACCTGGTTTAATAACTAACACCTCTGTACCACAAAATTGCAAATTTGCAAAATCGTTCAGATTTATGCCAAGCAATGACTAATTCTGGAAGACAGTTATTGCACTGGACTTGAGCTCAGACTACATGGATTAAAACTGCTGCTCTGCTATATGCTTTCTGTGTGACCTTGGTGATATTCTATGCTATACAGGTTCTTACRCTATGCTCATCCCTCTAACATCCAAGCACCTTCCAGCTCATCCACACCTGCACATTTGCATTAGTGCGTAAAGAACAGATCTTGCACCCACACAGGAAGATGTTGTCTATGATGACAGTCAGTCATTCCTAGAAAATTGTTCTGGAGAAGTTTTCAATCCCTCATTTGTAAAGTGTAAATTAGCCTCCTTTCTCTTCTCAACTTAGCTAGTCATACATATTACAAGGTCTATAAAGGGATATAGCATTGTGTGCTTAGTCTCACAACGCTTTGCACTAGGCAGCTGTGAGGAATGCAAATCCATGACACCCCAGCCAGCACAAGAACAGCAGTGCTTTGTACACGTGCAAGGTACTTCAGTAAAAATTTAACATGTCTAAGCAGGCTGAAATACCTGAATATTAGGTAGTGGGCTTTGTGGATCTTGGGATCCCAAGAAGTTTCTATAACTCCCGAAGGATCTTTCCTTAAGTTATCTGGGGTGAGAACTGTGCCTTTAGGAAGTAGCTGCTACAATAAGGCCCATATCTCAGTTGCAGCAAAGCAGTACTGTAAGAGAAAGCTGTAAAGGAGATATTTAAAGTATCATTGTGGTCTAGGTGGAAATAGACACTATTTTCTTTCCTGCTACACTTTAGATGTGTGTCCTCTTTACATGCAGAGCTTGCAGGGGAAAATAAGTGTAATGAAAAACATCAGTTATGCAGACACATTCCCTATGCAAGATTCCCCATCATCTGATTTCTGACCAGTAGCTTATTCAGCAAATTAGCTTTCTCTGTTACAAGACTCAGAGAATGTGACTTACTGCTTTTCAGAAAAAACATCTTTAGAAATAATTAAATTACTAAATGTTATATTATACATACCTTATTGCCAACAGTTTGCTTTGGAAAATGGTGATATGCCTGGTTGGGAGAGGAAAGCTACAATCTTTCTGTCAAAGTGTTCAGACCTGATTTAAATTCATGAATAATTCTGGCATAATAAACACTGGGAAATGGAAATACTGTGGTTCAAGACGTGAACATAACTAACCCTGCCTCAGAAAGCAATATGCTTAAAACATGATTTGAATTCTTTCCCAGCTCTACCCACAGTTTTAGCTTGCTTACTACTTTTTCATAAATAAAAATATTTACCTTAAAACACATTGTAGCCATGGTAAAACTGCTCCCAGAGGTTACGTTACAGAATTAACAGCTGCCTACTGGGCTTCCTCTGCAGAAAAATAGCAAGTATCATCTCATTACAAGCAATGCAGTTACCCAAAGCCTGTGACCATTTAAAATACAACAAAATTATTTTGTACCTCTTCAAGCAAATGCTGCAGTAAAATGAATACCTATAATTCTATAATCAAGTTTTTTCCCTTCCCACTCACCACCCAGCCTTCTCTTTATATATTCCCCACATGGGACTGATTGTTACTATTTGAGAAGTCTCAGGTGATTTTTCTTCCTTTCATCAATCCTTTCAAACTATAAATACCCAAAGCCACATGTGAAGTGGATCATGCCCAGCCTCCACCTCAGTGCTTTTTCTACCCTGCTCCTCCCAACTATTTCTTACTACAATCCTTTACCCTATGAATTTGGCAGAAGGAATTCAGGGTGTAATACTAACTGCTAGAACCAAAGTGTTTTTGAAGTCTACACAGTACCTTTATTAATAGCAAAGCAAGTATACACTAGCTCTAGCCAAAGTGCATAGCAAGCCCCAGCCTGGATCTTTCCATGCCATCCACCTGGCTTTGGACCAGGCCCTCTGTCACCTGTCAGTGACCCATAAGCAAAAGACTCAGACCACCATATAGCACTTAAAGCAAAGATGAAGTATTTCAAGAGAACTGAAAAAGATCATGTCCAGCTGAAGATCTGAACTGATTTGAACCCTCAATGACTGCAGTTAATGCTCTCATCTTTCTTACTGTTCATGATTCTGCAAACATTTGCCTCAGAAGTGCTCTATTTTCCTATCCCTGCAACCAGTGACTCTGTACACTGTTCAATAATTTTACATTACCCCTAAGAAGATGGGGTATAAAGTTTCTCATGTTTTCTGAAGAACGTATTTCTTATGGCATTAAGGCACATTTCTAACAAATTGCATTTTTCTGAACCTCATGCAGCTTTCTGCTTTGCACATGGCTTCAGGCTGGAACATCTCAACCCACAGTAGAGCCTATGGGGAGACAAGATGAGCCTGTCATGCCCCCTTTCTGCATCAGTCAGGGGCTGGGACTTGTCCCTCTTCTCATAGAAGAATCACCGAGTCTGTCTTCAAAACCAGCAAACATCAGCAGATCACTGGCCATATACCTCCATAACAGATCTGGCCCTGAGCTTACCACCTTCAGTTCCACCCCTCATAATCCAGTTTCACGTCCTTGCATGAGAACTACTCCTGGGAACTTTTTCCTCAGTAACCCTACAAACACTGAGCGAGCAGGCATGGTGTCCTTGCTGCCCTCATCACCTCAAGACCTATCCTCAGCACATACCTGTTTTCCCCACCAACACCTCCGTGTTGCTTCTGCCACGCACACACACCAGCTCCTCCTCCATATAGACTTAAATGACATTAACCTGAGCTCTGACAACCAGCCCAGGCTAATAGAGCTTGATTTGGTTCACAGCCACAGAAGCTCACTATTGCTTTTATTCATTTAAAATGAACTTCTGCACTTACCAAAAATTGTCTCAATAAATGTTGAGATTTAAGAAACTGGAGCATGAAGCTAATAATACCTAGAGAGAACTTATTTTTTATTAATATATAATTAATACATGTTCTCCTGCAAAGTAAATGTGATTACATGTGCAGTTGCAGTAAGACAGATGCTGTATTAACATAGCTCTGACTGGTGTTGAGCACAAATGGGGACCTGAGGTCCCTTTGTACAAATGGCTTCTCTTATTAACCTGTCCACCCACTAACACAGGCAGCCAAAGCACATTCTGGAACTATGCTGTTCATTAGATTCTCAACATTATCCAAAAGCAGTCTGCAACTGGCAGCTGTTTATCTGACTGAGCAGCACAAGCACTTAGCTTAGCAAGTTGTTTACATTGGATATGTGCCGTGGAAGATATCCCCTCTTTGCTCCTATTTATAGATATTTATCTCCATGTAAATAGTAACAATTTTACTTTGGAAATCTGAGGAAAGGCCAAGTAAATTCAAGATTCGTATACAGATCCATTTCCAGGAGCCTTAACACAATATTAATCTCTTTACAGAACTTCATGCTGATCAATAATGATTCTTGTCTTGGTTGGATTAAGACAAAACACCCATCAATTCACCTGATAACCTCTGGAGGGCTGCATCCATACTGCAGAACACATTAAAGCAGAAAGGTAAGTCTGTTGCTGCAGAAGTACACAAAGATGAAAAGAAATAGTTTCTGTATATTGCCTAGATAGAGAGGAAAAAATGGCCCCAAGTCTGCTCCAAATTATACTTACAGGGCATTTGCTTTGGGGCAGAGGAATAAAGGAGTTGTCTCACCCTGCACCTAAGAAGTTCTATGCACAAGTTTTAGGAAGGGTTTTAAATTTACTCTTTTCACTAGAGATATCAGTATCTCATTTTGCAAGGAACATTTAACTTGCTTCTGACCTATAAACACTCAAACTAGTATGCAAGAACAAGCCTGCCTAGGTAAATGAGTACCTGGTTCTACCAGGTCATAGTAGGTATCTTGACTACATCCAGTCTCACTTGGACTCGTCTTAAGAACAGCAGCAGCAGCAACAGCATGAAAAATTCAAAGTTCCTTATGAAGTTCACCTGTTAATTAAGGGACTGCAAAAAACTTTCCATAGCTGATGTACTTACATATAAACTTACACAGCCAACCTTTAACAGGACTTTGCACAAACGTTCAAGCAGTCTGGATTCATCAGACTGGACAATACATAAGAAAATCAGTAAGAGTGGACTTGCAGGTGTAACAGTAGGCATGTCTACAGCCTACAGAAGGGAAGAAGTACACCCCTTCTTCTCATGGCCACAACAGCCAGAAGAGTGAAAACTACAATCAGAAAGCAGTTATAGCTGCACAATTGTGACACAGGGGATGTGGAGTCCCACTCCCTATCAGGAATTAATAGCCTATGCTTGACTGCCAGCTAAAATAGCTATATAGCTTCTCAATTGGAGTTGCACCACAAGCATGCAGCTTGTGTGCACCCAGCTGCATAGGATGCATGCTTGATCTCTGTCACCTTGCTCCTGTATGCTGTTTATACATCTTACACAGCAAGGAACCAGATTCATACAACTCCTTACTTACATTCCCTCTTATCTACAGAAGAACAAGTTGAGCTCCCCAACACCACTAAATCAGAGCGAATGGTGGGGAAGAGAGAAAGCATCCAACAGTCCCACATACACTTCATAACAGCATCAGGGAACTTATCCTCAAGTTCACCCTCCAGAAACTACCAACATTAGGAAGTCATTCATTTTCAAGACCATCCTAAAGTAACATGGCAATCTAAGTAAGAGCTCTGAGCAGCCCATGTCTTTACATGACTGCAATTAGAGCAATCCAGGCATTCATCAGCCCCACTTATGTACTATGTCAAGCTCTGACTGATGCAATGAAGAATGGAAAGCAGAAACTTTGCTTGAAAGCAAAAGTTTTACTGGAAAACAAATATTACGTGATCTGAGGAGACCTCTCTTTGCCCATTGAAATTTTAAATGACAAATATCTTAGCTGAGTCCTGAGCTGAGCTTAAATACAGCCCCAGACCATGGGCAGGGTGTGGGTGGAGGCCCCAGGTGAAGCTAGTCAGGGCCATCAGGGCCTATTAGTGCCTTCAGGACGCTGATACACAGGAACACAGGATATGGACAAATACTCTTGAGTGATCCAAGGACAGAATTTCTCTAAGTGAGAACTGGGTGAAAAGCAGAACTAAGTCTTTCATATTGACATACAAGAGAGACTTCTGCTGGCAGAGCAGGTGCTTGCAGTCTCCTGGTATACACTCATTACTTCTGCATCCAGACATGCTATATCATGAGCAAGATTAATTTGTGAGTGACATAATGGCTTGGAAAATCTATTAGCTTATAAATACTGTTTGAGATCAGCAGCTCCCTGTATGGAAGACTGTTTTCAAGCATGTTTTCAAATATGGGGCTTGCTTGCCTTCTCTTTAACTTCTGTGCTAGGCAGACAGTCCAAATGCAGTAGCATGGGGTGACAGTAGACGACAGTCAAATCTGTATGATATAAGTAGAGAGAAGGTCCTTGGATGAAGAGCTGCTACCATTGAAGGCAAACCAGCTTCTCATGTCTGAACTCCTGCAAGCCAGAACACATATGCCAGAAATCACATCTGGATGTGAGACTTCTGTAATCACCAGAACTTCATCACAATCCAGTGTGGTGAGCAGAAGTGCCCAGTAGGATAGTATATGGACACTAAGAAAGAAAATGTGTTCATAGAATCAAGATCAGTGACAAACTGTGCCTTTCTATAGAAAAACAAACAAACAAACAAACAAACAAACAAACAAAACAAACACATAAAAGACAAACAAGCATAATAAAGAGCAGTTCTATTTTTTCACAGACTTGGTATCATATATCCAGTTCACACAAACATCCAGGAGCTTAATGCAGAATCTTCTTTATTGAACCTGAATAACTTAAGAGTAAAAGTGATATGGGATGAGAAACAAGTGGGAGTTTTGCAGAATAGTTAAAAATAGAGTTGTAGGAAACTTTCAACACTTACTGTGCTCAGTTAAGTAGCAGACAGTTCAGACACTTCAGTGTCTGCCTTCAGCTTTCTGTCGGTGTCACAGCTTGTTATTTGTAAGTCACTTATAATAAAACTACCTGAGACGAATGTCTAAATTCTGCAACATATTAAACTATACAGAGGATAACAGTCAAAATGTAAGAAACACATAAAAGAATGGTCAACTTCCTTTGGGAAATAGGATTTTAATTCTGTAAGTTTAAATCCTAAACAAGAAGTAGCGCATGCCCCATCAACTAGAACAAGATGGTGAAATGAGATTAACTACAAAGTAAAAATGAAAAGGGTTCCCATTTTTTTCTGGACGATCCATTTTGCCTATGTTATAATTTAATGTACAGTCTGAACTGGCATTGCTGCCAAAAGAAACAGCCCGGACTTCCCTGCAGACCCAGTGCCAAAGATTTTTCTTGCTATGCTATACCTCCTACTCTGTGCAGGCATAACCACTTGCATAGTCATACAGCAAAGCCATATCAGGGAAGAGCTACAGTGTGAAACCAACCATTCCATCATTACATTTTGTTAGATTAGCTAACACAGCCAAATCCCTGATCCTGTTTCCTCATGTGGTCACGACAATGCTTATGCTGGCACAAGCAGGAGCAACACAAATACAGAACCCAGAGGTTTGGAAAGGACCATGTCTTGCAGTTGCAGCACCAGCTAATGCTGTCTTTAAGTGTGTGTGAAAGTTCAGCAGTCACGGGTCTTCCTTCTGAGGTTTTGAGCTTTTACACCACTGTAGCCAATGAAGGAAGCCCAAATCACATCCCTACACCGCTCTGGGCAATGGACACTCCTGTGCCTAGTGACAGAATGTATTGTATCACTTATCAACAAGCAACAAGGTGAGATCCTACTCTGACACTGCTGTTACTTTAATCTACATCTTGGATGAGAGACCTAACTGATTAGGACTGCCCAAACTGGATAATTATTTTTGATCTGTGCTGACACTCCTTCAAAATGAGCCAGAGGATTAAAAAGAATGGTTTCTAAGTCCACTCATGGTACTATACACGTATACAGATTAAAATATATGCAAAAAGCTTGTTTATGAGAAAAAAAAAAATCTCTTATTATGAACATACTTTGTTTTGAACATAAGGTGACATGGAAAATTTGAAAAACATGGGGTGTTAGAGAATTCAGCTCCTTGGAAAGTCTGAGCCAGTCATAGAGGGGAATATAAATATTGAAAACAAAACTAACACTAAAAACAAAACTATACCTGAGACTATGTTAGTTAGCAGCAGCTCTTTTTTTCTCCTAGACATCTGTGCCTCCAGACCATGCTGGTTTAGATGCATCTAAACTGCTGGTTCAGAAGCCCTCAGGAAATCTGTAGAGGAGGAAATGTTCTGGTATTCATGGGATGGTGTCTTCTCTGCCTGCAAGAAAAAATGTGTGCTGCAAAGATGAGAATGCCAAGCATTTCTTCTGAGTCCCAGCTTCTTTCTCTGCCTGCTAGGAACACTGCAGGAATAAAGGAAAGTCCCAATAGCATGACTGGGTTGCAAGTGTAACTAAGAAGCTGAAATATCATTATTTTCATCCAAATGGTCTCACAAGTAACATATTTTCTGATCTGGCATGAAATTCACTCTCAAAAACTTTCAGGATTTACAAAAACGTTTCCCCTGAAGGTCTGAAATGAACACATATCAAACGAACACATGAAAAAAGCTGTTGAAGCTTTTTTCTTTTTCTCAGCATTGCAGAATCACTAGTGGTTTTCTTATTGTTCGGTAAGCTGTTTAAATATTTAGAGAATTTGAAATATACTAGGATCGGAATCCAATTCTGAGTCTGTGTATGGACAGGATGCTCTGCAATTGCAACATTCACTTCAGATATTGACTTTGAATTTAACAGCAATTGTTTTCTTCTTTATCGGGTTGTCAAGCCTTCCTTGTGATGGGTGCAATGACAAAATTGGATGTTGTTAACCAGTACAGATCTGAGCTGAAAGCAGTGTAAACTCTGCAAGTTCTATAAAGATAGCTTTGTTTAGGTTAAGGAAAAACCTCGTCTAAATAAAAAGGGGTCACTTACAATCTGAATGTCAGAGCCAATAAGCTGTTTATTGGTGTCAATAGTTCATTTGATAAAAATAACAAAATGGGCTGAGTTAAAATAATCATCATCTATTTAGCTGTCAGAATAGTTGGATAAAATTGAAATACCGCTGTTTAAAAAACTGATTAAATAAAAATAATATTTTTTGTTACTGTTCACTCGTCTTTGCTGAAAGAGAACAGTTTTAATTTTATTTTTTTTTAAATAAACTCGTAGCAAAAAAAAAAAAGCAAAGCAAACTGAAAGCGTASTACAGAAGCACCGAACGGGAATACCTCGGCCTTCGGCGCCATCTAGGGATAACAGCTCCTACGGACGCTGATTTCCAGTAGTAAAGGTGAGCACGGGTCACCAACCCTTCTCATGGTTTGCACAAATGTCTTCTCTTGCATTTGCACTCCTGGAAGCTCCTTTCAAAGCCATACTCTCAACAAAAAAAAAAAAAAAAAAAAAAAAAAAAATAAAAATAATTAAAAAAAAAAAAAAAAAAAAAAAAAAAAAAAAAAAAAGCAGCTATGTCTTACATGTATTTTACCCAACTGCAGTGAAAGCTTCTCCTCCTTGCAGCTTATGATCACTTTTAACATCAAAAGCACTGTTTGTGATATTGAGAATACCGAAGTGGGTTCCTAGGGCCTCCTGCATGGCAGTCCTGGGGCTGCACCTCCTCACGGCATGAGAGAGTTCAGCCTGAATGGARGCCAATGCTCAGTCAGCATCCAGTTAACAAGCTATATGCAACTTCGGATACACTGTAAAATTACAGAGCCATATATAACCATTACCAGGTGCTGTTTCATAGTGAAGAAATTAAATAACATTAAATACTCCCCAGTAGCTACCTTCAGCACTGTGCAAGAGGCAGTATTAGCCCACTCACAAACACTGACTCAAAAGGGTTTAAAACAACAGATTTCTTTCAGGGAAAGGAGAAACCACACCAAAAAAAAGCAATCTGGTAAGTCCAATAGTAGGCAAAACTATCATTCTTTAGGGCATACTTTAGCAACAGTCCTGAACCCAGCCTTTTCTCCATCCTTCTGAGTAGCTGCAGAGGTGGGCACTTTTCATTTGTCTCGCCACCGATGGCCACTGCTTGGTACCGCCACCTGCACATTGCTGATCATGTCACAGCACCTTCCGCTCTGCTTCAGCTCTTCAGAGGGAAACTGGGGCATATAGGACCCAAGACACAGAAAGGAAACATCCCTAGCTGGATTCACTTTTGTCCTTTTTTTTCCTTTCCCAGCTTTTATCACTTTGTTCAGGGACTCCTTTGTTCACCTCTTTTGACTACAGCATTGATAAAAATAATTTGAGCCTGATCACCTCTCCTTATATTTAGACCTAAATAGCAGGCTTTTACTCACCATAACAGCAACATTTAGCCTTGTTTTAATTTTGCTTTTTAAGAAAACCCAAAATGCTCAAACCAATTGCCACTGGGTAAGGTCTGGCCGTAGAGCTGGCAGGTTCCCACAGCACAGCACGGCACAGCCCAATTCTACAGTGGTACAGAGGAGACAGGAGTATCAGGGATCAGGTGAGAGCTAGAGCAAAAGCTGTTACAGCAAAAGGGAGCTGCACTGGTGGAAGAGGGCCTTGAGGGGAACCACAGCCCTGCAGAGCCAAGGTCTTGGCAACTGCCCCCTTGGCAGCAGTCTTGTCTGGAGCTGGTGGGAGGAAACCTGTGCTTTTTGATAGCACAGGTGGAAAGAGTCCAAGCAGTTACCCTAGACTAAATGGTATATTTCTAACTTTCTTCATCTTCACCATAAATAACTCCAATGTCTCTGTCAAACTTGCATGTTCATTTACAAAACCTGTGTGTTCGCTGTTCTGTACCTGGAAGACGCTGTACTAAAATGGAATATGATATCCAAAACTGAACATCCTTTCCAGTTGTCCTTTTGGCCCACTTAGTTTCCTTCTGAGTCACAGCATAGCTGGCATTGTCTGGCAGTTTATGAATTGAGCTGTTGAATTGCACTGAACAGTCCAAATACTGGGGAGGAGAGATCTTCAATCTGCAACACCTACTTTTTAAGCTTGCATCTGCTTTTCTTGTTAGCAGAGCCTTTCACAGGTCACGGGAACAACTGATTGCTATCACCCAAAGTCACTAAGTTTCTCTCCTTTTTCCTTCTCTCATCTCCAACTTCCCTTTCTCAGACTAAGCAAAACATTTTTTTTCAGTCTTTCCTCAGTAGACATCCTTTATAAGGTCTGCTAGGTGTTCTCCTCTGCATTTGTTTGCAGCATCTCTGGACAAACTAGACACCTTATGCCACTTATGGCCCTGGAATGGAACAAAATATGTACCTGAAAAAACAGTACTCTTGCTAGAATATCTCTAACTACTTGTCTTTTTGTTACAGCACCTTAATAGGTATTGGATTCTCTCTGTTTTCTGAATAGAGTTCAGCTGCACTCTAGTGGCTGTATTCTATGATTTCAGGCATTTTAGAATTGCTGAAACTCCGTATTTGCACCGACTCAAAGTAACACAATTCACTAGCAATGGAAAATATGCTTCTTCAAGTATGCACATTTTTTTTCCATCCAGGAAAATCATTGCTGAGGGTTAAGTTCAGAAAGCGTACGCAGAATTTTTTTTTTTTTTTTTTTTTTTTGTGAAGTTGGATTTGAAGCCAGTATCTCAGACACAGTTTTACTCACACCATATATTTCAGGTAGGTTGGTTAGCATCTACCTCGACTGCTAGTCCCATTGAAGTGCCATATAACCCCTAACCCAAGTATGAAATTTGTACAGTGTCAGCAATTCAGTGTCCATCCCTGCTCTTGAAAATAGCAGTTGTTCATGATTAGTGTCGGTCTGTGACTCAGCCACAAGGTGGTGAGGAAGACTTGTAGTTCTGTTCCTACAAAAGAGCCCTTTTAAGTTGGCAAAGACTCAGTTTTGGATCTTATATTAATACACTGACATTGCAAAGTCAAGGTTAACACTTGACTACAAGAATTAAGGAAATAATGGATAAGGACATTTGAGGAGGAGAAAGTGTGGCTCAGTGATTAGTAAAGACAGCAAGGAATATATAATAATACCACAGTGATTTTTAAAGGGTGTAAAAATGAAAGCATTTTTTCCATGTGTTATAGATAGGTATACAGGTTGGGAATAAGGCATGCAATGTTAAAAGAGGAAATATAGGCTGGCAATGGTAAATATTCCCAGGATAAAAGGAAGAAAGTACCCAAGTCTTTTAAAGACAAAATTGGGCAGGGCAAAAGAAAGACATGTCATAAAGATCCACTTTTTGCTTTGGGACTGAGATGAACATGAAGACTAAATTCATATGAAGTTTGAACTCTTTTTGCTTCAGTCTAGGAAAATTGACACATAAACTGAGTTATTCTAGAAAAATAAGCCATTCTGAAAACTGTTCAAAGTAAGCCCTTGACTCCACTTAAAGCAGGGTGCTGCGGGACAGAACACCACCAGAAAGAGGTGAGAGAAAATGGAAAATACTGAGGCTCTTTGAAGGCAGCAGAATGTTGGCAGTGTGAATTTCCCTCCTGCAGTGCCTGAAATGGTTAGACTCTCACATTTTCAAAGATCAGTCACTAGACCATCACTACATCTGAAAGAACTGTACCATTGGCAGCTGCTATTTGAAGAGACACATTTTTTATGTGAAGGTTGTTATCACTGCAGGCATCAACTATAAAAGATCTAATTCTTTAAAAAGAGGAAAAAAAAGGTCACAACGGAAAAGGTATGCATGTGATAATAGTTGTAATGTCAATGTTTCTCAGCATTTGAAAATCTAAGAGCTTAAAATCCATTTCATGGAAGATTGCCAACTGAAGTATATAACATTATATTATAGAACAGATGTATCTTATGCTGCCTACTTATTGTGTCTTCATTTCTTGCAATATAAGATTGAACTACTAAGATTCAAAGCATGTGATCATTCCCAGCAGACAGTTAGGATTGTCACCTCTGAAATGTATTTAGTTATCAACCAAATTTCTGCATGTAGCCTGTCAAACTTGACATTGTTCCCCAGGAACTCTCTGTGGCCCTGTCTGTTGGCTGCAGTTCATTTAACTACCCTAATGCTATCCCCACAGTCATTCTGTTTTCCTCTGTCAAAATCAGATGTGGTTGCTTCCCAGACATCCTCCCTTACACTCCTCCCCAAATCTGACTAGAGATTCTGACATGTGGGCTTGCACAAGTGTGGACATTCAACTTTTTCTCTCTCAATTTCCTTTCTTGGTGACCGTCAGTGTTGAAATTGCCTCTCCAAGCAGAAGACACTGGAGGCAACAGGAGCACCTGGGAGAAAGTGGGAAGTGGGAAAATATGGGAAGAGTGAACAGAAGAACAATTAAAAGAGTGAGGAAATAATGTGGGGTCTTTTTTCCATGATCAAGATTTTCCTTTTGTGGAATATGGGATTTGCCACATTGCATTTCTGGGCCACAAAGACAGACATTTAAAAGCATCTTTCAAAACAACTCTCTGCAGTATGGTTGGGATTGGGGGCCATGACTCATGCATGGTTATTTGCGAGTTGAACAACATTTTCCATTTATATGTTCAAACACATACATAGGTTGGAAATGCAATTTAAAATTGTTACACTATTCTAGCAGTATATCTGAAAATTCAAATGTAGAAAATACAAAGTGATGTTTCCTCAGCAAGCCTGACTTGGCCACCACATCCTATGTGTTTATCACATTACAAAAGAAGTTCTAGACAAAGACAAAGCTCAAGTACGTGTGCAGCTGGGTTTTGCAAAATGCATGAAACATGCATGTAGCTATAATGTACTCCCAGTGACATAGACAGGATCCAAGCAAATAATAATGATTAGATAAATGTGTTTGTTAGAATTTCTGTGTTAGTTGCTCTCGAGGCTAGGAGATTGACTTTAAAGGTGACTGCTTTTCTCCTGTCTCAGCATCAGAATAAATGATGCTATGATTCTTCTGTAACATCATCAGAATAAATTTTGACCAGACTAATTAGTTTTATTTTAGTACAAATAAGGAATAACACAATTGAAATTAGAGCTGCTACGCTGGATTTGGGATAGAAATTAGATCAGAAGGTAATGAAATACTGTAATGGAATGAACAATTAGAAGTTATAGCACAGACTTCTTCCTGTCTCCATACTGTAAGAAACTTGTTTCTGTGTTGAAAGACTTGGTGTGTGATTGGGTGTCTGAGATGTAAGCTGTGTAATCTCCCCTTTACCACTGCTGATAATGCACCATAAAAACAACTTCTCCTTTGGGGATTCTTTGTCACAAGTTAATTTAGTCCTATTTCATCCCCAGACCTAGATTTACAATGAAGAGGTGATGATATTTCTGTGATACTGTCAGTACATGCCTCAGATGATTCATACAGGTCATTTCAAATAAGAACTCATAAAACATAGCTTTATCATGTATTTGATAAATGCTACACTGTTTAGAACAGCTGTTACAGCAGTTTAGAGTTTTAAATACTATGCTGCCATCATTTACCAAAATTTCTCCAGAAAAAGTAAGCTACTTGAAATCAGACAGTGAATTTCAAAAGGAAAACTCTTATATACAATACTATAGAGACTTGTAGATATGATCTCAAATACATGCACTCGTATGCAATGCACTTGCAAATTTCAGACGCAAGGTTAGAAGGTCTTCAATGACTAGAAATAGTGAGAGTGATGCATTTCATCAAAAAGAAGAGAAATTTTCCTTTCCAGTGCTTCAGAACTATGCATCTATTCTTACTAATATAGGAAGCTCACAAAATACCACCTTTTGTGCAGTCTGCTGGAGCAGATGTGAACAGTGACCCCAAGCATTCATACCAGCACAACTTTGGGAGGAAGCTCCACAGCAAGAAAATGGACATGCTGGCTTTTTTAAAAAAACAGGCACATTTGGAATTACTAAATGTAGTCTCACCAAAGGGACCTACTGATAAGATGGTGCCTGAATTGGCTATACGTGACAGATGCAGTCGATCATGTCGCTGTGGTAATGTTATGGTTCTGCGGATTCTTTTTCAGACACAAAAATCTTCATTAGAGGTAGCTGAAAAATGGAGCACTGAAACAAGGACAATGTAATAATTTTTCATCTAAGCTTGTCCATTTTTTAGTTTCCCTGAGAGATTCCTTATTTGAAGGAATGCTGACTGTAATTCCATCCCTAATTCATGCATACCTCCTTATGTACAACTCCAACAATAACCTTTTATTGTTGTACAAATCAAAGAAAGATAATGTGACATTTCAGGTAGTGAGATAAGTTGAAGCAAGTTTCTCTTACGAGAAAGTTTTCTTCTTTGGAGGGGGGCTTGCCTGGGCTAGACTTGCACAGAAGCAGTAACCAATGCCTATGCAGATAATATGCCAATATTTTTATACTGTACAGAGTGTGTAAATATGTAAATATTTATGTATGCAATTACAAGCAAATAGGGTCCATAGGCACTCACTTATATGTAGCAGGCTGAATATTTTCAACACTTTGCTGTGCTTCCTTGTTTACTTATTTATATTCAGACAAAGGAAGTGGTAAGGCTGACTAGCTGACAACTGTTCTGAGAAGAGACCATTTTGTACTAGAGGAAGCAGTATCTCTCTTGGATGTCCTAACACCGTAGTTCTAAATTAAAAAAACCAAGAGGACTTAAACAGAAGAAGCTGGGCATTAGGCAAGGAATTACTGGACACGCTGGAGGTGGTCACACACAGGGAATATATGGCTGTTTCATCTATAGTACTGCTATGAACGTCCTGTGAAGAGGAGAAAACTTACAATGGATTTACGAAACATTCCCTACCGTTCAGACGTGGTTACGTGGAACCCAGATGACTTAGCAGAATATTTTAGGACGGTAAGTTTAACTGTGTTTCGTCTTTGTATGATGGAGGAGCAAACTACTGTAACATTGTTTGTGCTAAATTTACATATTTTTATAATGGGCAAAGCTTGCTGCAAAACTAAAAGTAAAACCACTGACAATTAAGAAGCTGAGCTAAACTGGCCAGTAAAATCTATAAATGAATCTTGAAAGTGTGTTTTAAATTGGGTATAAGAGAAACTCATGGCTTTTCAGAGAAAATATACACTTTACTACAACAATTGTTGATATAACATACATTAACAACTGTAGAAGGCATTAATGTGTGAAGATTGCAAGCTTTCTAGGTCTTCTTCAATGATTTTCAGAAGAGATTTTTTTTTCACATTGCTCGGTGTTCACAAATGAGCCTCTGAATGTCTTTGCTAAGCACATCCATGAGAACCCAGCCAGAAACTTAACAGTTGTGGATACACGGACTCCTAATTTTTTTAGGTTCAGTTAGAAAAACCTTTCGCCTTTTGGTTTGACTTCTCTATTCTAAAACTTCTTGGGCAAAACTCATGGCTCAAGATTACTAACTACCCCTCCTTTCCTGTTACTTTTTCTGATGTTACCTTGTGTGACTAGCTAGGAATTTCTGTTTCTTTTGACATCTTTTTCACTTGTGACAATCTATAAATTTCATTTTACAATGCAGAGGAGTTTCCACACTGAAGAAATACTTTGAAAGGCAATACAGGAATTCACTGCCAATAATATCCTCTGCACAGCAATTCTGACACCTTTGTAATTGCCCAGGAATGTGTAACTGAGCCAATTTTACTGAAATTTCCTTTCTGTGTGTTCTCTGTAATTTGCTCATTTTTCAATTCACACCAGAGAGAGTGCCTGCTCCATCTCCCTTGCAGCTGAATACATTCCTCCCAAAGTCCAAAACTGTCAGCCTGGAATTTAAAATTCAGATCAATCAGAAGATTTGGGAAGATTTTCAAGTAATGCCAGCATAGCTGGTTAATTTTCAAGTGAGCTGTCAGACTAGACTTGTAAAACATGGAACAGTTTGGGCTTCATTTTGAAATCATGTGAAATTTATTGTTTCAACAGCTCCTATAACTCTCTAAGAGTTTTCTTTGGGGAGTTGAGGCAAGTTTGATACTAGAATGCAAAACTAGCTAATAAAGACAAGCGGATAAAACACAAAGTCTATGTCTACCAAATCTCCAGAGAAGTGAAACTGCCAACTACTTGCAAACTAAACTACTTTTAGGGTGTAGGGGTTAGTGGCACAGGAAAGTGAAATGAAGAATTGGAGATGGAACAGATGAGATCATTATCAACAGGCAACTTCAGACAAATACGAAAAACATTACAACACTGGTGCATGGTGGTTTGGATCACCATTTCCAGGAGACTAAGAAGGGAAATGGCTTCCTGAAAGAGTTGATAATGATATTCTTAACAGTGACAAAAGGATTAACTGTAAATTCTATCATAACTGAATGAGCCCAGTTACATCAATTTTTGAGTACCTCCCCTCTACTGATCCAAATACCCCCCAGGAGAGAGTTAATCCTGGCATTCCACTTTTGGGGAAGTGAATCAATGCAAAAGATGCTTAAAGTCATCTAAGAAATCTGTGTAAGACAATAATGTCAGCCTAAGTCAGCCAGCTCTGGACAACTGCCATAAGTGACCAGATCTTCTCCCCAGCTGAACTCATACAATTTCCCTCACACATATCATTAAAGGGTTGAATGTTACAGCTTAGGAATACTTTATTTGCATCTGACTAATATATTTTGCCTGCAGCCGTATGTTCAAAGTCCAGGATTCAAGTCCAAGAGGGATAAGCAATTTTTTTTCCTCCTAAACTAAGATAACTGTGGGATGATTTTCAAAGGACAATCACATTCATATCTTCTCTCACCTGAAGTGATTGGTCATGACACAGGGCAGTGGTAAGATTTTCGTCAATTCGTTGTCAGCTTACACCTTCATATTAGTAAAATTCAGCCAGCATACACATCAGTAACTTATGTAACAATACTATGATGTATTACTGGCATTAATAAAGTCCTCAGTTTCTGTCAAATAAGAATTCTTCATACTTAACAGTAATAACATCTAATTTATGATTCTAGGTGTGTTAAAGCCTATGTTAATTTAAATCATGCATTCAAAATAGGGAAAGACCAATAAAGAACCAAACCTTCAAATAATTTCTAAAGACTTTAAATTTTTTTTAGAAAAAGCAAAGATGTTCATATTTTTAATATCCCAAGGGTTATTTTTAATAGCTAAACAGTATTTTTCATCAATTACTTTAAGAATGAGATTAGGTCTCAGTCACACTGATGTGTTCTACCAAGTATAGCAGTTGCTCACTGCTGCATACAAACTTGTGCTGGTAACATCATGATAGCACTCACTATATGAAAGAGACATTATTTACAGGTTTAAGTCCTCACTCTGCACAAAAGCCTTAATCTGTATCCTAAAATATTTAGCAGAGTTAGGTCTGTTTCTGCATATGAGTAACTGAAGGTGGCTCCTAAAAATATTCTCTCAGCTGTTCAGATGTTTTCAGGATCTGTTCTCATATAACACCAAGTTACAAGATTACTCCTTAAAATGAATAAATAGGATAGAACTAAGAAAGGACATAATGCTCCCTTTAAGATGTTCTCTGCTTTATGGGAATTATCCCAGCAGCACAGGATCATTTGTCTGCATAACTTTCACTAACTAAAGTTTCAGGCAGGACCAGAGCCATTCTTCTGTCTTGAAGGCTCCAAAAAGTCACTTCGCCCGCTCTTTGGGTTCCTTCTAGTATGGACTTGATCAACTTGAAACAGAAAAAATGCATTCTAGCCAGGTCAAAATTATAAGCTGTGTTCTCACGTTGTACTATTACTGCTCAAATAAAAAAAACCTTCTAGTTTTTTGGTTTGTTTTTTTTTTTTCGAAGTCCCCCAAATTACTGTTAAATTTTTGCCAGGTAGGGCCAGGAGCTTTCTTTTCTTATGTACATGATCAACTTCTAAAATGCATGTCCTTGTCCTAGATGCTACTGTAAAACATAATATTGTGGAAAAGGGAAAAGCTTTCCAAATATTATAGATAATTTCCAGGATTAACAAGCGACATTTCCATCCAGAAGAGGAAGCTTTTCGATCACAACAATGAATTCAGCGACTGGGATCAGGCCTTCAGTATTCCAAGACACTAAGGTTTTTGTTGTACTTCCTGTTTTCTGCAACTGTTCATCCCAGTCAGTACCACAACTATCCATTTTCCAAATATTTCTTTGGGCCAGGCAACTGTGAGGTATT
This sequence comes from Phoebastria nigripes, assembly GCA_035582835.1. Classification (NCBI taxonomy): domain Eukaryota; kingdom Metazoa; phylum Chordata; class Aves; order Procellariiformes; family Diomedeidae; genus Phoebastria; species Phoebastria nigripes. Next base: position 1,182,086 of record JAYKAV010001820.1, read on the forward strand.
TTTTAAATGTGAGGAATTACATGTTCCTAAATGGATGAAAATCCTCAAGTCCATTGAAGAATCTTTGTCTTAAAAATCCATGTTTACAGAACAAAATGAGCCATTTAGACAGGCTCTAGCATAAAAAAGTGTAACTTGAACCATCTACTCAAAGCTAGCTGTATGTCTAAGTGTCTTAATCCATTCTTATAATTAAGGGTGCAATAATCATCTTCTTTTCATTGACAGTTAAAGTATAAGGACTGTGAGAAAGTCGTGAGAAAGCACAGCATAAATGGACAAAGGTTTTTGGTAAGTAGAGTTGTAAAATTCCTTCCTATAAAATTCCAATCGAGTGTTTCGACTCCTCCTTACTTTGCATTGGCAAAGTACTTAGCTCGCAGATGGTTACTAAGGTATAAATATGAGAAGTAAATGCCTTTGCTAAAATCAGCCAGACATCTTGCTTTAAATATGGAATGCTGGGAATCCAAGCATGTTGTTTAATATGCATATATTTTAGTATTTTTTAAACTGACAGGGAAGTTATAAAACCACAATCTTGTATTGAATTCATCTCTTCCTTTATAGGAAGTGCTTGTTTTCAAATACTAACTACAGAAAACTCACATTTATTAATTGTCCTCTCCTACTAAAGAAGACACAGACCTGGTCAGAATGACTGGCCTTCTATTCTGATCACTATTTCATGCCTCTATAGTTAAAATTAGATTACTTCTGCAGCAATACACAAAATCAATGAGCTTTAAGAGCACCAAAACTAGTAAGCAAAGTCCCAGTGGGTTTAAATCAACATTGCTCCAGGCTTTACCAACAACTTGGCTTACCTTTAGAAAAGCTTACAACTTCCATTGACATAGCTGCTGTTTTCAGGTCTTAAATACACATCCATGAAGATGTGTAAGGGCTTTTATTATTACTTCATTTTACTTCTATTTTATTTTCTTTCCAAATATTAACTATTCTATTTTTCCAAAAAGTAGTCATTTTGATCATCTGTATAATTAGTCATAGTGAGGAAATCTATGCATACCTCTTCTAAAGCCTTCTTATTTTTTATTTACTTGTCCTAATGTATCAAGCTTTTTGAGATTTTGTTGAAATGTGACATAAAAAGTTTCAAACACCTTTTGTAGGAACATGATATTACACCTCCCTCCTACTGGGTGGAGTCAGAATTATTCAGAAGTGTGCCATAGGATTTATCCTACTAACCCCTAAGAGATTCTCCTTAGCTCAAGCACTAAGGATCTGTGGCTGGAGTGAGAGTTCTAGCTCTGGAAGCATTATGAAATTCTGGAAGTTTGTGAGGTACAAATAACAAGAGCAATAACTGTGTGATTCCTAAGTGATTTTTGTAATTTTTTATTATTTCCAGAATGTTTCTGTAAATACATAACTCAGAGCRCAGCATTTCTTCAGAAGCATCCTAGTAGATTCAAAGGATGCTTTTCTATTAAGTAAGCAAGCAGCTGCTCACGTCTGCTGAGACTTTTTTTTTAAGCTTTTGACCTACTTGTCAATTGTATAATGCAAAAAAGGTTCACCTGTTAAACAGAACAACAAAGGAGACTTTAAGTGGAATATTCTAGAGTACAATGCAATCTTGAAAAAAAATTGCTTCTCTGTATGAATGGTTTTTCTAAGAAATATCTTTTTACATTTTGTAAGTTATTGGAAACTGCCAAATTACATTTGTGCAGAAGAAACTGTTAAGACTGAGTGTTTGCAGGTTTTGTATCTATTGTCAGATCTATATGGTAAACCTGACTGTAAAAATATTGCTGTCTTGTTCATCAGAATAACATCCTACTTTCAAAGTCACATTCATTTCTGTATCTACTGGCTACCACAAGGAAAGTCCAGTTGAGATGTAGTAGGAATAAAACCAGAGGGATTCCATGTAACTTATTCTAATAAAATTCTCTAATATTTAAAATGGCAACATGGCCCTTTTATGAGAGTTTAAACCCATAATATTTGCCAGGTTTATCACCAGAATAGAATTCCAGAGAGAAGCTTAAAAAGTCTTTAGAAAAAATTATGATTCTTCATGAATCCTGCAGGACATTTCCATAAAGGGAGTACATTTTTCTGTGTTTTACTCCTGTGAGTACTCCCAGAGCCAAAATAGTGCTGAAAAACACAGAGAGGATTTGTTCTGTTCTGAAAATCATTGATAGCATTGTGAACCAATGCGTAATTAGAAACTTCTTACTGTTGGCAGTAAGAAAGACAGAAAGAACCAGACTATCACCCATGTTCCAAAGAGGGTTTGCGAAGCTTGTGATTAACTAAACAAAACACTTTCTCAAAAATTTTCATATTGCACTAATCTCTCATAAGTTTGGAGCTGCACATGATAGAAGAAGAGAGGGGGCAACTCTCTCAGCAGGAGCATCCGTAAAGCTCTCAAGACTTAGCACATCTCAGCTCAGGTCAGGAGTAATCTGCAATCTCATTGCTCTATTATGGTTGAAGGSGGAAGAAACACTCTCCTCCCCATCCCAGTTTCTAGAAAGATTTTTGTTAGTCTGCCAAGGCTGCTCTTAAGTCCAAGGAGTTTTCCAGCTACATCTCCACTAGAACATGTGATTTTACATATACTGTGATGTTTCACATAAGGTTCTTAGCACAAAACTCTCCCCTACTCCAGCAAATGGTGCTCTATTTTAAAATCTACAGTTTTACCCTGAAACTTTGCAATCGTGCACAACTTTGCCTGATTTCACCATGCAGACATGAAGGAATTCAATATATCTAGCTTCTGAAGTCACTTAAATACCATATTTTTTAGCTGTACTAAAAAGATGTGAAGCAAAATAGCATAAAATCAGAATCTATGGTAGAAGTTTGCCTTCCCTACCAGGAACAGCTCTTTACAAAGGACATTTCATTGCACATTGCTTTAAAACTACAAGTGTTTAAAAAAGCATTTGAAATAGTCTGTCCTTTTATATTCACTGTGAGAAGCAGAATTCCAAAATTGCCAGCAAGAATGCCACTGATGATGATTTCAAGCAGACCATGCATGTTCTGTTGAGCTCACACCCGTAATCAGTAGCACTGGATGTTACCGGGATGTAGCTCTATTAATTGTTTGACACTGTCCACTGAGATGAATTATAGTATCTCAAGACTTCTTTAATAATAAATTCATAAAGGATATGTTTTCCTGTGTGCTAGGTCATGGCAATGTACAATGAAAAGCAATATCCAGAAAGCAGGAGAAAGAAAAGAGAAAAAAAATAGAAGACAAAAATAGTTCTGGAATTTTTTGGTTTACTGACTGTTCACCTGCTTTAGCTTAAGTATCTCTGACAATCTCTAGGGAGGAAGCTGTTGCAGAAGAGAGTTTTATTTCCAGTTCTTTTGAGAGGCAGAGCTAGGATGGATTTAAACCTTGCCTGTAAGTCAATGTGACAATATAACACCAACAAAGAACTGGATTAGAACCCAAATCAGAAAAGCAAATGGCTTTAACTTTGCACAGAGTCCCATTAAGTTGATATTAATCCTGGAAGAATGGCTCATCTGCTGGTAAACAAATTTACCCAACTGTCATCTGGTAAGAGCTGGTTTAAGATTTTACTTCTCCTTACAGATCTTTTTAACAAACCGCCATTAAAACATTCTAGCTACAGAAATACTATTCTTTGAAGCTAGATGTGATTATTTTGTTGAAGTCCTTTGTGTGTAAACAAATACACATGATGTTTATTAACCTCCTAGCTAGTTTAATACAACTGGCAGCAACAAAAGTAAAAACCAACATCCAGCAAAACAAAAAAAATATAGAGAGGATTTTTTATTAAAATGGGTTCACTTCTCTTATGAGCCATGGGATGGGCAGGCTGTTATCTTGCATTGCTTTTCTATGCATTTTGTGTTCCTATCAGTTGAAACTTCATGTCACATTTTTGAATATGCAAACTTCTGTAAGTCGCAGGGTGTTCCATGGACAATTTTGTGATATATACCATGTGTTTCCTTTTCAGAACATGTCTGAAAATGATATTCAGAAATTTCCCAAACTCAGAGTGCCGTAAGTAAAGCCAAACCAATTTAACATTAAAAATAATCTTAGCTGCTCTGCAGTGAAAACTCATAGGAAATATCTGGCAAATGATTTGCAAGTGATCAGTTAGAGACCTGTTTATTGCACTGTACTGAGAGAAAAAGAAGAATGTTCCAAAATAAAAGGCGTGTTGTCGTGACTGCTCAAGCACAATGATGCAATACAAAAAAATTGTCTGGTGAATGTTCAAAAGAACTCATCCATAAATTCTTTGACTGACAGCAGCTACACAAATGTTAAAATTTTTTGCGAGTATTATCTTTGAAATATGATTTAACTGTTCACTGCTTAACTGTTGACTTTAACCCAAAGGAAAAAAAATGTCAGGTATGTATGCAACAGTTGAGGAGTTCAAGCAATTTTCATCATGTGCTTTTCTTTTAGGTAGGTGTTAAAGATAAATCAGTCTGGAACATTTGATTCGGTGTTAAATATCTTTCCTTAGCTCCTGTGGATTAGGCCTTGAAAAAGTTTTGCATTTATCTGAATAGCTCTCATAATTTCATAGAAGTTACTAAATGAAGAACAATATTCCCTTTAAATCAATACTGAGTAACAGAGAAATTAGCTGCTTCTAATATTTCATGGTGAAAAACGAAGGATTTTATTTTGGTATGAGTTGTCTGGTACATATTTAAGCTGGAAGTTAGAAGGTTCCTAACCATGAGACACATGGAGCTTTTCATGGTCTTCTAAAGAAAGTAAGGAGAAAAAAAAAGGAACTCAAGTTGTTCCAACATGGCTGTTTCTTTGTTGCTCATTTCCCAGTTCCAGACTCACTCCCCCTATGCATATCTTGATTTTGCTATGGGAGACACAGTTGCTTCACCTTTTCTGATGCATCTGAGCTTGTGTAACATGTTTTGGTGAAGCTAAGAATACTGAAAAATTTTGAAATACCAGTGTGGTCTGTCACATTTATGTGCTCATGGGTAAGCTGGTGGCTAGATCTGAGGACAGGAGGGTACTTCTGTTTGGATCAGATATGCAAGGACTTGAACTTGAAAGCCTCAGACATGACGTTTCTTAAGATCGTACCTATATTTTCACACAATAAATTTCCCGATAATAGGGATTGGTGGTGTATGATGTGTTAGGAAGGGGGCCCAGATGCTATAACAAAAAGATGCCCAGATGTCTCAGCATTTTTGAACTTACTGTCAATTAAAAGCAACATTTAACTATGGTTACAGAGACTGAGAGACCAGAGTTACACCAGAATGTCTGTGAAAAACTCATCTTACCACACTGTAAAACACATTGCTTGTAATTGTCTGATAATTTGTCCCTCCTTAACAGTCCTTTGGCAAAATTGCCTTGTGTTCTCCTTGTTTGAACTTCTAATTTTGAGAACTTTTGRTGATTTCCTTTCAAATTCGTGAGTCAAAAGTGGTCAGTGGAAGGTCTAATAAACACAGATACAAGAGATATTAATGTCACAGGAGAATAGTGAAAATGAAATCTAGCAATGTGGAGTTGCTCCTATCTCATCTAATCTACTAGTATCTCAAAAATGTTTTGAAAAAATCGATTTTCACAGTCCACTTACCTTGTAACACTCTAACAGAACGTGAACAGCCTTTTCTAGTCAGATCTTTTGGGTTTCTCAACAAGAAGAGAACTTGAAATCAAAAGCTTTAAAAGAAGAGTGAAGCTTGGTGCACAACTTGAAGAACCGAATAAATAAGTAAATTAATAAATCTGAATGAAAGTTCTGGAACTAATGCCCTTGTTCTCAGCTTTCTCCACACTTACAAACAGGGAAACAATTCACTAGAATGTTGTGAATATACATGGAAAAAGGTTGGTGTGATGTGGGGTCCTCCATGTAATGCCACTGTTTAAAACAAGAATTTAGAGCTTTAATAGGGAAGAGAACTGGTTGCCATTTAAAAAAAACCAAACAAACAACAGAATAAAATTCATGGGTAGAAGAACCTGCCATTCTTTTTAACATTAATTCCATTACTCCGAATTTCATTATTCAGAACCTCCATGCTCTCACCAAAATGGAGAGTGCTTGCTGTTGACTTCTACTAGAACACATTCACTCCTTACTTTTATATCATAATGCAAACCTCACCTAGTAGGAAGAGTTTTTCCAGAAGCTGAAACACACATTAGCCTATTGTAGTTACAGTACCTGATACACAACAGTGCTAAAATCTGAGCATATTCTGTAAAAATGTTTAATATAAATAGCAAGTGTCACACTTAGAGCATTGACCAGTGGAATGAATAAAAAGTACATATACAAGAGAGATTGTTCTCCAGTAACTTTAGCAGGGTTATGCTGACCTACATGTACAGAGAACAGAACCCAGCACTTGCAACTACACCAGGTTTGCAAACCACAGCCTACATCCATACAGACCTCCGGAGCTGCGTATGTGGTTTTACTAAATATATACGTTTGAGCAAATCTACTGATCAAGTTTTGAATATAACTGTGTCATTACTTGGGGAGGATTCTGTGACTTTTACAAGAATCTTTAAGCGTCTAAGTAGGTAACAGTTGTCATGACAAAGTATGATAGACCACTTCCTGAAACTAATAAAACCCCCACAATCTTCTGTTATTATTAACAAAACTATTATTTTGAAAGTTAATCTCCCCCAGCGATGTTACAGATGCACAGCTCCATGAATCTTCTTTTGGCTTACTCTTAAATACCAAAAAAGGATTTAAACACTATTTTGAAAATTAAAGTACTTAATAAAATCTTTAAAACTCTCCATTAAAAGGGCTGAACTCTTTATTGAAAACTTTGCTAAATATTTACATATATAAGGGCACCATATAAAAGTGGCTGACTCATCCAGACAGTCCTGCAAGTTTTATTCTGGCTACTGTTTTGCAGGCAAAAGGGCTAACGGACAATAAGTCTGCACAGGATTCACCGCACCTGCATATGCATAGGCCACACATAGATCTCCTGAGGGGTCATAACAAACTCCACAATCCATTTACCTCAGGGATTCCCATTCTTGTTTGCGGTCACCACCTAACTTTCTTGTATGCCTGCCAAAGATAGTGAGGTCTTGTACACAAGGTGATCTTTACTGGCATGGTTAAGGAATCTATCCCGCTTGTCTATTGGGGCATGATATCTTGTGGAGGATGGAAAATGAAGACTGAATGAAGATCAACTTTGTCACGGAGTATCTGAGAGGATCAAAACCAAAAGTTGTCCTCATCTTATGCATAAAGCTGTGCCAAACAGAGCATTGGACAAAATGGAAACCTCCTTTCCTTGCAGTATCTAGGCCTTTAAATAAACCTGCAAATTTGAAACTATTCTTCCGTTTGGGGCTTCTCTGATAAATATAAGTAAGTTTTTACTCTCATTCAGAATATTTACGTTGATGATGCTGTCACTCTTTGGAACCCTGAGACCTCTTGCACTTACGTTGCTATTAAAGCAACCTTAGCGAGAAGTTTAGAAAATTAACTTCGCTTAATGCTATATTTTGATTTAACATAGAAGCCTTTCTTTCATTCTGACTTAGGTGCACAGTAGAATCAAAGGTCTAGCTCAGGCACAAGGTCCCAAGGCAAAAGGCAGAGTACAGCTCCACTCACCGCTTCACTTTCGCTCTTTCCTTTAGACAACAGGGAGGTGGAAAAAGCCACTTGGTCTTTGCCAGTTCTGTGTTGTAGCTGAACTGTTCTGGGTGGACATAGGGAAGAGGGACTGAAGAGAGATTCTTGGAGTGGTTTAAGGCGGCAGTTCAAAAGGCAGTACTTGGACACATTCTGAGCTTCAGGCACTTCTTCAAGCTAAATAGAAAATGCCACCACATAGTATTTCTACCTGAATATATACATTTCTATTTGAAGATACAGAGTTTCAGCTTTAAATCACATAGTAAAAATTTACTTTTGAGAATACTAACCATACCTTAAGAATTTAAGCATAGTTGCTATTCTATGAAAAGATATATGCCTATCTGTTCCAGCAACCTATATAGGTCTGCTATGGCACTGATGAACAATCTTTGATACTGCATGATTACATGTGGTGGAACCCAGTCTCCGGGTTCCAGACCATGAAGGGTTTTCCCTACTTCACTTGTTCACAGATTTAGTGGAAATCTGTGGCCCAGGAGACATCCAGCCATTATCCCAAAGTTATCGCATTGCCACAGACCTTCAAGGAGCAGCAACATTTGGGCCAAGTAATCTATTGGTAGGAATACCTAACACACACATTTTCTCCCTTTTCCCACTGAGAAATTAAAATAAATAATTGTGGCATGACCATCAGTTTAGAGATTGGGTTATCATGAATGTAGCTGTCATCTTAAGTAAGAGATATAGCATCATGGTTGACCTAATAATTTGTTCAGTTATTAATAGCTTAGCTCAGTTGCAACCTGTTTTCTTCAAACACACACTATGCTTAACACTTGGCATTTTGTAACAATATGAAAAACTGTTAAAAACTGTAGTGTTAYGTTTTCTGTTGAGCTCATTCATATCACTCTTGTACTTGCTATATCTTATGAAAGAACCATTTAAGTTAATATGAATACCACTAGGTTAATATACACACCTGAAGCTTCACAAAAAACACACTGCATCCTGAAAGAATAAGTGGTACATTGGTGAAACAAGGAAGGGATATGGTATATTTTACASAGAGCAGACATTGAATATCTGTCTTAAGTGCTAAATGAAACTCAGACCTAATCATGAGGGTGTAATTAACATTTTGATAATAAATCTAATGAAACAAAAGGCCAATATACAGCTTAAGGGACACATGGAGTTTTCTTATTGCTCATTATCACGATTGGCAGTCACAGAAGGTCATAAAGGTTTATACTTGTGGATAGCAAATGTGAGTCTTGCAAAATATTTTAGAGCACATTCAACAGAATGTGCCTTACTTAATGTGGTCAGAATTAATAAACAAGAAAAAGCAAAGATCTAATTCAAAATAACGTTGATGGTTGGTCGATACCTGAACCATGATCTAAACGCTGAAGTTAGTCTCTGCCACTCTCATTGTTTACTATCTTGAGATAAAACATTTTGAAGTTTTCAGCAAGTCAAGGTGCTAATACAGGCTGTTGATCCCTTTGGCTATCCTCAGTGGCAGGTTGCTAGCAAACCTGAGATTTGGAATTTTCAACCTTGGTCAGAAAGCTTATGGCATATCCCATAGCACTTGTGAAAATATCCAGTAATAAAAAGAGCATCATTGCACTAAAGTACATAATTGCATCTGCCAGTTCAAACATGGTAAGTGTGCTGAGTTTTGAATGGGACACTTTCCGAGCCTACAAAGATGGCACAATCTGAAAGTCGTTCTACTTTCAGGGGAGTCAAAGTGCAAACCTAACAATTAAGAAATCTATAAYGCCCTTCTCTTTTAAAAAGGTATGCCTTGGGCAGAGGTGAATGTGTGTGCACACATGCTCTCTCAGATGGGATGCTAAAGGTTGTTGAAACGTTTAGAACATAACTGATATTCAGTCACTTTTGAAGCCAACATAATAGTATTGCATCTGCCCAACAGACTTTTCTCAAAGGCCAAAACAAAGACTTCATCACCAGCTATACTCTTGACAGTGTTCAATATGCAACTATACAACTTCCGGGCTCTAGGGGACTTTGCCTTCCATCTTCCTCATCCATCTTAAGTCCTTTATCCCAATACATGTAGAATGGATTCTACCCACGACAACAATATCTGCAGTTAAGCGAACAAAAGCCAGTTTTGGAGTATCGCTTTGGGGGTTGGTTGTGTGGGTTTTTTTATTTTCAACTTCCTGCCAGTTTTAAGCTAAGCATCTGGTGGAGGAGGTAAAAAGAGAAAGAGAAGTCTGAGTAACATTTTCTGCAAGTGCTGTTGCCTTATCCTCTCCTATCATCCACTCCCACAACTCAGAAAGCAGTGTGGTTTTGGTACTTCCTTCCTCACATGGCTACAGACTCAGCTGCTGAGTGCACCAATCTTCCGTAATAACGTTGCTTATAAAGTGTTACCATCCTAAACTTTGCTTTCTTCTAATAACCTCTCTGAGCCATTGGTTTGAAGCATTTAAAATAAACTTGAAGTAAAGATCAGACACTGTATTTTAAGCAGCAAATGATTAATATTTTGGCAGCAAGATAAGATGAGCAACTCTTTCCTTTTAGTTTTTCCTCAAAAACCAGTTGGTGTAAATCCTCATGGCAGCCAGCCCAGGTTTAGTCCAGAAAGCTTCCAAACACTCAGGTCTCATTCATACCCATGGAAGTCTGAACTAAAAGCTCTAAAACCAGTGATCTTCATTTTACTTCTTTAGCTGAAAATAAACACAATATTATGAAAGATCCTTCCTCTACCTCTTCTACAACAGAGAATAAGCCATGCACAAGTTCCGTAATCCACTTCTCAAGCAAAGCACTGGTATACACAGTGCACTGTTCACCCCGGAACGTTTCCTGATGTTTCACATGGAATTTATTATTCACACAGCAACTTCCTTATCACCTGCAGCAGAAGGAAATGTCTTGTGCAGAGGAGTGTTGATTGCATGGGAAAGAAGAAGAGCAAGAGGAGTCCTATGCCTATAACTTGGCATTTTTCTTGCTTTATACAATCTGCTTGGGTAATGACGTAAGATTTAGAGAGCTGTAATCCTTCTTAAATTATTAATATCTGTGCATGTGCTTATTTCAAAAGGGGCAAGTATGACAATATTTGCTTTAAATCAGAAAATTGCAAAGTACTGTCTTAAAAAAGAAAAACCAAAAAATATTCTTCCTCTACCTTTCTATTTTCATACTTGGATCCTTGAGTACATATCCTTAACTTCGAATTACCCATCTTCATCCTTTTCAGACAGCATGACCATACCGATCTGAAATTGCTTGTTCTCTGAGACTTGCTGGCAGCCTGATCTGTCCCCATAGTATTTTCCATAATAAAACAGAGCAACCCTATGCCTTGAATTTATCTTTTAATCTGAATTACAGTAAAGTAAGTATTAGGAAAGTAGCAAGGGCAAGGGCAAGAGAAGGGATATTCAAAATAAGAGAAAGATTTTTAGGATGGTTCAGGATAAAAAAAAAAATAGTATCTTTTTGTTGGCTTTTTTTTAAATATTAGATTGCTTGAAAGCTTGTCTTCCTCAAGTCCCAGCCCAGAAAAGCAGTTAGACATGAAAGAGATGCACAAATGAAGTCATTTGGAAAAAACTAGGGGATTAATATTGCTAAGCAGCAGAAAAAGACATGAAAGAAGAAGAAAAACAAAATAGACTGGTAACTGCCTGGCCATAAACAAAGATTTTACAATACTGATATAAAGTTTGATTGGCCAGGTCTAAGATGTATGGGAAAGAATTCTGCACTAACAAAGAATAAAGTTACGATTTTATAGAATTTAGAATCTGAGATAAACAGACATGTTGCGTTCCTGATTTTTTTCATACTACTTTTATTTCCACAATTACTGTCTCTGATAGACCTAAATAATATCAGCTAGAAGTAAAATGGGATATTTTTAACCAGATGTATGTAACCAATTTGCTTTGGTTGTCACAGGACTTTCTCAGTGGGACTTTCCTCAAAAAGAAATAATGAGAATTMAGAATCAGACCATGACTCATCATAAGCTTTCTTTGAAACAAAAACTTTATTTGAAACAAAATAATCATGGAGGCAAACTTCATTACTAGCAGAGCAGAATTCTGTTGCTCTCAGTGGACTTAGTTCTGTTAATCTCAGTAATGACTGTCCTGTAACCTCAGAGTTGTTCTCAGGGAGTCAGTCAATGTAAAAACTCTCAGTCCCAGATGTCTGTGCTGGCTATGGATGCCAGCAATATTAGCAGCAAAAATGTATGCTCCTGAGCGAAATTTTACTCAAGATCGCATTTCATTGGTTGTTATTCACCCTACTGCTGTATACAAACTACGCATGAGTGATGACAAACACATCAACTTGGAAAAAATCTTTCTAGACATACAGCTATAGTCTTCATATGTTCCATGAATATTTCTGCCCTGCCCTGCCCTGCAAATGTGTTATAACATGGAACTAAATCAACCTTTTCACCTTCTTTACTGGAGGGATTCTGGATTAGGTATATTTTAGTTGCAGYGGGAAGGAGACAAAAAGAATAGAGAGTAGACATAGGGTACATTTAATCCCTGCTTTTGCAGCCATAAGCTTGGTAGAAGTTGTTTCCTGAAGCATTATCTGCTTTTTCTATGCAAAATAATACAAATGCAATATCACCATTATTTAAAGCAGTGTTCTAGCGCGTGATGTCTACCACACCCGAAGTTTCTAAGGCTTGCTGGGTTTAATGTTTATTTTTAAACTTGATCCAACAATATGGGGTTTTATCTATGTAAAAAAAGACTAGTTTTCAATTGGATATGCTATAGTGCAACTTTGCAATAAGATGATAAATTCAATATTCTTACCACATAGTAAATAATAATTCTGAATTACCAGGTTTAGTTTAGTAAATATTGAGGGAAAGCAGCTAAGGAAATGACTGACAAGTTTCAAGGAGTTTTTTTAAACTATTTTTGTGTTTCTTTTAAATAGAATTGTAAGTAAATTAAGTCAAGAAATAAACAGAAATGAAGGGAGGCTATCTTTCTTTCCAAAATGGTAAGTAAAACAATTCAGCTTTCTTTTTCAAAGCTTTCAGATATATCTTTTCTGGACTGTTTTCCATTTGATCAATAATACTGGGTCAGAGGGACAGCCTGGAAATGATATAAAATAAAACTCTGTTTTGTTAATGTTATCTGTTAAGAATAGCAAAGCCTGAGCCCATGAACACCCTAGATACTTCTGCCATCTCCGGAACCAAGTACCATATAAATTTCATACAATTTTCCACCTGAGTAAATTAATCTTTAGAAATGCTATAAAGCCTAGGCACATATTATTGCATTAATAAATCATCATTAATGCATTTCACAGACCTATACATCGTTACACTTTTTAATACTTTATGACTTATCATTGAATGTAATATTCTTGCAATAGAAAAAGAGCAAAAATTGCAAGAACATTACATGAGAAAAGAACAATTTATATTCATATACAGTGAAAATCTAAGTCTAGTCTATATAACATGGGTTTACATCATCTGATAACATGATTTTACACCTCTGCATTAACTAGAGTTCAAAACTAGAATTGAAAACCATAAAAATATTTATTAACCCTACAAATATTTATGAACTTGACTTCCAGCAGCTTGAATGGAATTAGTAAAGAAAGTTTCTATTTTCAGGACTGGGGTTCCTGGTAAATTTATTTATTGAGGCCCCTTGTTTCTAAACACTCGACCTCACTGACTTGAAATTTTTTCAAGACAGCTTAGCTTACATTAGGATCCTGTATGTGAAATTTGAAGTAGTGTGTGTTTGGCATTTTGCATGAAGTTAAACTCACCTATATAAACTTCATTCTACCGTTAAAGCTAACCATTACCTTTATTTGCAATAGATTTTAGTATGCTTAAAATATTTAAGAATTGCAAAAGAAGGGAATTTATTTGTTTGTATCTTTGTTGTAGGGCCCAAACACAAAAATGTCCTGAAAATCCAGGTAAGTGTGTACTGGCAAATAGTCTCTAACAACAAAAAGTGTTTAAAAATATTAAAATATTAAGTTCATCCTTGCAGAGCAGGGTGAAGGGGGGGGGCGCAAAACAACAAACAGGAAAAGATGAGATCACGAAGAAGTTGCAAAAAGAACAAAGAGTAGTTACAGGAGAACAAGTAAGAAAAAATATTTTTAAAATAGAAAAGATGGTGAAGAAAGGCAAGAGCAGAGACATTTACATGAGCATTCCCAAACTGCCTTTCTTTAACCCAATACACAGTATCAGTGCTTATATATTTCTGTTCCAACACCTCTGCCCCCTGCCCCTACTCCCAGCAGCACCCTATATTAGAGAGGTAAGCTTCTAGATGTCTGCTGTGTTCTGAATTTTTATTTCAATTATTTTCTTAATAGGCCACGAGCATTTAAAACTTCTGCAAGCTACCATGTTCCCCCAGTCCTACTAAAATTTAAAAACCTTTTGATATGAAAGTTAAAATAGTATTAAAAAAAGAGATAAGAATTCCGTGCTCATTCTGAAAGCGTTCTACTTCAAATTATATTTAAAACTGGAAGCGTAGGACAAACTTGAAGTGACAGCACATATATCATCTCATACGAGRATAGCTATACTCTTAGTTTTGAATCAGAATGTTATTCGTAGTACCTTTCATGAATGCCTGCATGCCTGCCTTTGAAAGGCCTACCTTGTTCCTGTGACATAGTATTGTGGTTCAGAATCGATCTGGGATTTGTTGTGTCCTTTTTGTCAAGTTATGTCTGGATAGTTTAAAGTTGTACATGCTAAGAAGCCTGTGGTTATGCTTCTTTATGCAGGATACAGTCAAGAAGATGGTGGCTGGTCTTCATTTGTGAGTATCAGGATTAACAAAAAACCTACTGGTTGAATGGATTACCTCTTCTGTAAGGTCTATCATTTCTTGCGTTATCTACTTTGGGCAGCACGGATGGAGTGAGCAATGGCAGGGGGTGTTAGGATGAGGAGAAAGAGAAACAGGAGCATGAATGATTGGAGTAGCTGCATACAAATCTCTTCACTGAGAAAAGGGTCTCCCCCAGTAATGCAAGGCAAAGCTTCAGAATGGCAGTCCACTGGCGCAGGTAGAAGCTCACAGCCTGTGACCAGGTCTCCAYAGAACCTTAGCTGAATTTTCTATAGCTATTTCAAGCTCTTAAAAGAGGTGGCTAGGAAAGGAAAGGTTGCTATGTTATTCAATGGCAAATTCTTGCCATTTTATTCTCTAGAGTTGATTTGTTGAAGAATCTATTTTTTTGAAGCCAACTAGACTGCAAAAGTTCCTTTTGCCTTTCAGCATAGAAAATGCATTGGTAAACGTCATTAGATGAAGCGTACACAACTCAACTAGCTAAATGAATAAGCTGACTAATGCACAGTCTAAGTTTATGAAGATCTCTTACATTGACCAGTGCCAATGTTTTTTTGCAAAAAATGGAGAGGGATTTTTAAAAACCACTTGCTACTAAGTTTGCAGGAGATTTGCTGCTATTTTAGGAGCACAAAAGGAAAAGTAACCACCTATAGAGCACCTGGGCCCTATGTCAATACAGAGCTAGTCTGGAACTTTCAGCCAAGATACCAATGACAAATTGAATGTTCTTTTTCTTGCCAGCCTTGGCAGATTGCACAGAAGATATGTGCAATGACGGCTACCATATTCCACTGTGATCTTACTAGGTCCTGCAAGTTGTATGAAGCTGTTTTGGTTCTGGTCAGTGGAGGGCACCAAGACCCATATCAAAGACCTCATTTTTTCTGAATCATTTTTAAGTAGTTGAGTTGCAGGCTGTAGAGTACATGTTATTAAGTAAGAACGAATATCAACAGGCATCAACTGCTGCTCCAATGTGTTTCTAGGAAGCAATGAATTGTTTGCTGGTGCCTTGTCTGCTACCTAAAACAAAGGCACTGTGCATTTCAATAAGCTATCACCTTATCGTGACCTTCCACTGCAGTTACTGTTATAAAATGATACTCCTTTCCTTTCTTAAGCTGTTGAGTGCTGTATGCATTAATAAAATGCTCCTTCCTTTCCCCATTTTATTTCAACAGAAACTTTTTTCACTCAAACTGCTTTTAAAAACTTGATATCCTCCAGAGTGAAAAATACCACAGTGAAAGGCCATAAGGAAATTGCACTGAAGTGTTTAGTATCCTGTTACAGCACCCATCTTTTATGTGCATTTGCCAGGATGAAGATGACGACTATGAAAGCCCTGATGATGACCAGGAAAAGGAAGATGAGGCTGACTATGAATCACCAACAGAAGAACCTGAGGAAGCAGAACATGACAGTGATGGCTATGAGCCACCTCCATCCAATAATGATGAAGCACACCACAATGTCATATTTCCTGCCAAGTCACTTGCAAACACCACAGATTATATAGGTAATTACTAAAAATAAAGTGTTATTAATAATTTGTAAAAGATATTTTCACACAGTATCAGCCACATTTTAGGTGGCTGGTAATGGAATATAGAAGGTTTTTCCTTGAAGTCAACAGTGTAGTTCATGAACAAGATTTACTGAAACAGACTTACAGCATGTTGGTGGCTTTGTGACTTTTAAAGCTAGATTTTCTACTTCAGACAAGCTCCGTTGGATTAAAGATTAGTTTCGTGTGATGTGTGCATTATTTGGCCTTTGGTTTGAATCTGCATGAAGTTAAACATATGTGCATACTGTATTAGCTTTAGCAGTGCAACCTTGAACAGAGCAAGTTGTCACAACAGTGGCAAAAAACTCTAGTGAAAATTGGGAAAAGAAAGACATCAGCTTTCTCTGCCTGTCATTTTTTATGTCTGATTCTTCAGCAGCCTGCAGTTGTGGAGTCAAATACAGGAGTACAAAACTGCCATTTAGACTGGCTGATGTTTCACACAGTCACTGCACTGCAGTGAATGAAAATTAATAGTGTTGGCCAACAGACTAGCAGATGGAGTCACCTCACCACCAAAGGGGCAGACGAGCCTGTAACTGCCAAAACAACATTGATCATAAAGCAACTGTTCATTATGTAGTAAAATGATGTCTTTATAATATATTAACTTAAGTATGCAGGTTGTTGCAAGTGCTCTTTTTCATTAAGTTCTAACGAGTATAAAATAACCAAACTCTGGGTAGTTGTTTAGTTTGGGATTTTTGTTTTCTTTAGACAGACCTCCAACAACTAGATCATCACATCAGCCTCCAGTACCACCCCAGCGACCTGGCCCATCCCCAGTACCAGCCTCATTTGGGGGAAGAGGTGCTTCTGTATGTTTCTTTCTTAATATTTCACGTATTTCCTTTGCCAGTACCTTCTTAGAAGTCCAGTAATGCCATTTTTATTCAGATAGTGTATGTAGAGGAAGAATTTCAGTCATCAAAATAGATTTGAACTCTGTTACAGGGTGGCCATTTTTTCATGGAACAATTAAATTTCATGGGACAAATATATTAAATTATTTCACATCACTTGGCTATTTCTTACTCTGGAAATTTGTATCCACTTGTGAATGCCTCTCCCGTATAAATTATAGATTTGTAACAGATGCCTCTCTGTTTCTTTAGTGATACTTGTAAAAAAAAAGGCTAAGTCTTTCCAAGCTATACTTTCAGTAATTGTCCAATTGAATTAAGACCACATAAAAGTATAAGGGACTGTATAATGAGAACCTTGATGACCCAGATTTTTTTCCTTTTTTTTGGTACTGTGAATACTTCAAAACTGGAAGTTATTGTGCTGTTTACAACTGGCACTATAGGTTCACTGTATGCCAGAAGAGRTGTACATTAGACTTACCCATGTACACAAGTAAAGGTAATTCTAGGATGTGATAGAGGGACTTTTGGTCTGACCCAGTGTCATAGTTCATATATATAAAACACACAGAACTCTTAGGTGTCATGAGTTCTCAAGACTGCTGTCCTAAATTGCTGCTCTATTTTTTTGGAATAAGAACGAACATTGGAAGGGATCTGTCTGGAGAAATCTAGGTTTAGATGCAAACATCTTTTGCAGCTGCTGACAACACAATGCTGTTTGACCCCAGCTCTCCCAGTAACAAAGAACAGTCCTTCCTCCCCCTGCCTCAGTCAGCAACACAGACTTAATACGTATTTCTCAACTTCAAATTTACATCCACTAATTTCAATACCAGTTTTCAAAACTAACACCTGCTGCATTGAAGGGGCAAAGATACAACAGCATTGTTGAAGCTCCTGTTTCTTTCCTTTGACAAAACTCATGCCCTCCCCAAAGATAATATCCCACTAGAGTATTCCTTGTGAGAAGAAACAGATGGAGGCAATTGTGCATCTAACAAAAAAACCATTATGTTGGTCATTCTTCAGGAGTGTTAATGGCTCCTATCCCTCCTGTGTTGAGCAGAGGCCTATTCCTTGTGCTGTACCAGAGACAAAGATTGGCAGATGTGGTGTGGTGGGGTTAATATACTAAAATGAAAACAGAAAGGTGAAGACACACTTTAACCGCATGTAAAATATTTGTTTTAGCTGCCAGCTTTTCCTCCTCCACCAAGCAACAATGACTTGAGTAGAGACAGAAATATCAAGCCTTTGAAACGTACGTACAGCTGGTTTTCTCTCTGTAAAGCTTTTCCCACAGGCTATATAGCACTTCACTTTTGCCTATATCGCCTCAATTCCACTCTCTTCACTATTTCTACAGAAGCCTCACTTGTTATTCTAAGAAGTAACACCAGTTCATGGCTATGCAAATTAAAGATATATTGACCCATACTAGCAAATTATCTTACACAGCTTCTGTGTTTAGCCCCAGCTCCTTCTATAGACAGAAGCACAAAACCCCCACTGGATCGCCTTGCTCCACCATTTGAAAGAGAAAGCCAAGTATCAGGTCAGTATTTGCTTATGCTAATATCAATGGGGTTTTTTTTAATTATTCAAAATTATCAGTTTGAATATCATTCATGCAAAAGAACAAGGCTCAACCAAATGTACTGTAATCCAATCACATACATGATCTGTTTACGAATAAATAATGTGACCAGTACTTATGAAGTGAGAGAAATTGTATCTAGAAAGTAGCAACCCTAGCTCAGGACTAGCTGAACAGAAAGACATTATGAGATCCCTGTGCAATAAAGGTTTGATGTAATACTTAAGTGAATGAACAAGGAAATATTTAGTAGGTTAAAAGAGGAAATAACTTTTGCACACAAAGCTAACGAAACTCTGCATACACTACTATATGTAATTTGGCACCCAGAAGTAAAAGAGTGCTGAGAACTGAAAAAACATAGAAAAAAATTGCATTAGTTTCAGACTTGAAAACCATGTTTCACAAAGAATCTAAAGAGATTATGATTTTTATGTATTACCTAAACACTTTCATCTGTTATATAATGGCGTAAAAGTATCCAGTAATTCAAAATTGAACCATAGAAAATATGATTGTAAAACATGTCACTTTTTGAAAATTTTTAAATTTTCCTTTAGTAAGAGATATTGCAATTTTGCCATCTCTTGCAAAGCCAAAATATTTTTCTGGCTTACATCTCAGGAGGCTGAGTGCTTCAATCTGCAAAACTCACTTTCAATGATATTCAAAACTTGTTTGTTTCATAGAAGGTTTAATTAATTATCTTAATTTTCATTTTTTTCTAAATGCAAGCTTTTACTATTTTCAGGGAGGAAGCCAGGCTTTCCTGAAAAGGTAAGGTCTTTTTTGTTTGGTGCTTATTGATGTTTTTCATCTATTTTGATACACTTACACATTCTCTTAACTATTCCTTGTTGTTTTACAGCCTCTGACTTCGCAGCTAAGGTAAGAGTTTTGCCTCTGGAAATGAGACTCTCGATGCCAGTATTACCCAATTATTTCTTAGTAAGCAGCTTTTTGCCTTTATTTCATCATCTTGCTTCTGCTTTAGATCCCTGGGGGAACAGCTAGCAATGATGCCAAAACCTCCTGTCCCACCAAGTGACAGATATGAAAGAGGCAATCCATCTCCTCTAAGGAAGCAAACCCCTGTAAAGTAAGTGTTCATTTAATTGAAATTTAATAAAGGATAAATTAAATTTAACGAAAATATGGATAAGCAACACAGGATGGTATAATGTACTGCTACTGCATGACCGCAGTGTCTGCAGATCTCAAAGTTTTGTTTTATGAGTATGCATGTGATGTGCTGTAAGTTACAGAAAAGTGTGAACGCAGAAAAAGCTCTCTCTCCAGTCATATCTGAAACAGCCATTACGTAGGGCATGACTCACTTCCAAGTTGCACAAAAAAATATATGATCCATGTTGGTCAAGTTCTTGCTCTAGGGAACATTCTTTCATGAGTTCTACTGCTATTTTTTTTTAGGATGTTAGAAAAAGAAAGTCTTACTTTCCTACCATTGATTTTACTAGCCTGCAAAACTCCTTCTTAATAGCAAAGAGCATTCTCTAGCAGAACTAGATCATTGTCTAGCGTTTTCTAGATAACTTGTGGGCTGAACAGTGTGACTGAGCTTAAAACAAAATAAGAAAGTAGTTGAGATCTGCTAATCAGCCAGGATAATTTATCAGAGAAACAAAGACTGTAGAGCTTATCATGTGCTCCAGCAATGTTGCTAAGTACTATAAATGAGTTCAAGACTTGAAGTCTAATGTTTCATCATTGTAAAAACTTGTTTTAAGCTCTAATCTTATAATCAATTCATCAGACATTTTCCTTGTTGATAGAATCAAGATGGGCTAAGGACTAGCACAACGTCTTAGATTATGTCTGAAAATTAGAATCTTAGATATTTTTATGAGGAAAAAAAATGTTTCTGCATTCATTGGGTCTGTAAAACTTACTTATTATAAATTCATGTCTTAGTTGAAAATATGGCCTAATGCATACAAAGTGAATGACTAATATTCCACCTATGATTCATGTTTTGTTTTCTCTGTTTCATTTCAGGCAGGGTTGGCCACCACACAAAAAAAATGAAGTAAGTGTAGTCTCAAAGCAAATATTTAAAGGTATAGGGACTACAATAAAATGAAGTACCTGTATAAACTAATAATTCTGGAAAAGGTAAACTTGTTTCTTTTATCAGTTATAATGAATACTCATGGATCTTTCATAGCACATAGTTTCTTTTTAAAAGTTCTTCTATGTCAAGCTCAGTTTATTCCCTGAGTACTTTATCTTAGGTAACAGGAAGAATAAGGTCAGAATTTTTTTATGATATGGAAGAGGAGATTTTGCTTACACTAGGTTTTGGGTTTTTGGGGTCTTTTTCAGCTTAAGCAGACCTAAGGATTTCACTTTCAGATAACTCTGAGAGCCTACACTTACTGAAGGAATGAGGAAAGTTTACATCTGCTGAGAGTTTCTGACTACCATTATGGGGACTGTCCATTATGGGACATCTACCTCACAGCTTCTTTGTAAATAATAGCTGCACCTTAACGCAAGAACTTTAAAAATTATTTGGTGTTGCATGAAGATAGAAACCCCAGCATTTTAGAGGAAAGTGACAGTATAGATTTACAGTCCTTGTATACTCAAAATTCACCAATTTCCAGGTTTTTGTTTTGTAAAATATTCCTAATAACTGTGCTATAGCTAATGTTTATTTTCTTTTGGCTCCCCAGGAAGAAGAAGACAGTAAGTATTTCTACAGTGATTTTTAAAACTTAAAGTCTTTCTTTGTCTTAGTTCTAAAAAAAAAAGATTGCAGAGTTGTTTCTTTAGAGCCATTTCAAAAAGTCAGGTGGTATCTTGACAGGTTGTAGAATGCTTATAAAGTACCTCATGCAGATTTATATATCAAAGCCGCAAAACACAGGAATCAATAGCTAATAGCTTCCTTCAGTCAGCCAGTTACAAGACAGCAGCATTTCTTATTTTGAAACACATTACATTTTAGAGATTTGTGATCTGCACATAGCATCAAACAGCTAGGCGTGTAAACCTGGTATCCTCCCAGTTTTCAACAAAACATTCAGTCAAACCCTGCTGGTACTAGTCTTCTGTGTAATGTTATTTACTCTAATGAACAGAAGCAGAGCTTCTTTCATGTAATAGTAGTATTTATAAATTACTTCAGAATCCTGGTTCCTAAAATTAGGTTGGTAAAGTGACACTGTAACAGAGGCAGAACATTTGGCCAAGTCTCTATAAATTATCACTGCCTTTAAGACTCCATAAAGAATAGGGCTATTTAAGCTGTGCGGAGCGCAGTTAATCTGTTCCCCTCTTACCAGCAGTTGAGGTCTGAGGACACTGCAGAAAGAAAATGTTTTATTTTATGCTGTTGTTTATGGTGATATAAGAGAAATCTCACAAAGGAATGAAGTTCAAAAAGGTAACCTCAAATCCACTATTTAGAAGCAAYGTAACAGAGAACACATGGTTATGTACCACCTTCAGCTCTACTGCAGTTAGGGTATCTGAATTGTGGCTTATCCAAAACAGAAGTTAGAAAATGTAAATGTTGCTCAAGCCTGTTCCAGTTTATTTTGAATTTTAGTACTTAATTTTAAGTTCTCAGTTGACCATATGAGTTTACAATCTGTAAAGTCCTGTATAAAGGACTTCTTATAGAACAGTTTACTCCATTATGTTTATCTAATTAAACAGCAGTAATGTGACAGCATTTCTTCATTCTACCTCATTTAAGAATGTCTCACATAAGTTTTAAGTTTTCTTCTCTTCCTCTCCACAGCTGCACCCCAAAGACCAGTGCCACAGCTATCTTTGCCCCCATACAGCTCCAATACATTCCCATCCAAATCTGTCAAGCCTCCACCTAAGCCAGGATCCAACAGTATGCCTGGTGCAGAAAGGTTTGTTTCACCCATTATTGTGTCATTCCTTTTGAATCTCAATCTCTTTGCAATTTAGCAAATGTATGTGGCTACAGGGTTCTCAGGTGAACACAAGGTAACTACTTGAAGTACTCCATCATTTTTCAGGCTATACCCTTGCCTCCACTACATGCTAATTTGTGTTGTTCCTACTATCAAGGAGAATCCTTCATATAATTGAAGGTCTGTATTCAGTGAAGCAGATAGTGTACATCAGGCAACCAAGAAAAAAATGCAAATCTCTCAGTTTTATGTCAAGGAAGTATTTTAGGGCCTACATGGTACAATGCTTCCATTCTTGAGACATCTCTCCCATTGCCTGCAGGATCCATAAGAATGCCAAACCCTTTTGGGAAGGGATCATCTAGGTCAAAGAGGTCCTTCTTTAAAAGGATTCTGCACACTCTAGGAGCCTAAGTGCTAGAGCTGTGACTACTAATTGCTTCAAAACTAAAAAGCCCCACAACCTTAGTYGTCTAGAGTTGAACCTGAAAGAATTTCACCACCCTTTTACTAAATTTTACTCTAATGGTTAATAACTCCTATATAAAATTGTGAACCTTGCTTCAACTATGATTTTTTCTAGCTTCAACTTCCAAAATATTAGATTGTTATGTCTTCATTTGCTAGATGGAAGAGCCCTTAATTAAATTTTGATTTCTGATATAGTGTACAACAGACTTAGCCTTTGATGAGTTAGAGTGGGCTCCTTGAGTCTAAGTCTGAAGTACATTTTCGAATCTCTGTATTTTTTTAATGGGTCTTTGATGAATTCCTCCCATTTACCATCATCCTCTGGAACTGCTGACACCTCAGTAGAACAAATATTGCAGTAGCAATAGCAAGGTCATATGCAAATATGAACTATTCCTATGATGAACACTCCTGCTTATATTCAAAAAGCGTTGCCAAATTTTGCTATAGCCCCCATTTGGCTGATTCTCTCCCATGAATCACAAGTCATGACAGGGTGTTTTTGTTCTGCAAACATAATTAACATATTAATCCCAGAGCTTTTTGTACAGTTCATTTAAGCAGAAGAGAAATATGAACTGTAAAGGAAAAGTGTGCAGGCAGTTTGTTCCCGATTAGGTGAAGAAACAAAAAAAAAAAATTAAAAAATTGAAGATTAGGACTCTTCATTTTGAGAAGTTTTGGATGTGGGTTCTGGGATCAGGCCATAAAGGGAAACTGTAGATTTTCTAACAAAAAGCATAAAAATGAACACAGGAGGGAAATCATAGGCACATGGAAGTGTTATGGTGCTGTGGGTCTGAGCTCTGTGCCACTGTCAGCTCATAGCTCACAGAATCCCATAATGGTTGAGGTTGGCAGGGACCTCTGGACGTCATCTGGTCCAACACCCCTGCTCAAGCAGGGTCACCTAGAGCAGGCTGCCCAGCACCATGTCCAGACGGCTTTTGAATATCTCAAAGAATGGCGACTCCACAACCTTTCTCAGCAACTGCTCCAGTGCTCAGTTGCCCTCACAGTAAAAAAGTGTTTCCTGATGTTCAGAGGGAACCTCCTGTGTTTCAGTTTGTGCCCATTGCCTCTGGTCCTGTCACTGGGCACCACTGAAAAGAGCCTGGCTCTCTCTTCAGGTATTTATATGCATTAATAAGATCCCTCCTGAGCCTTCTCTTTTCTAGGCGAAACACTCCCAGCTCCCTCAGCCTTTCCTCATACGTGAGATGCTCCAGTGCCTTATCATGTTAGTGGCCCTTCACTGGGCTCTTTCCAGTAGCTCCACATCCATCGTTGCAACATTAATGATGAGAAACTGCATTTTCATCAACAATGTTATAGAAGCCACAAGAAAGTGGAACCCCACAGAAAGAAATATCTAGCAAGCTGTTGCCTGTGCTTCCTGCTTTAGGGGAATAAAGAGTCCTTCCCTCTGAAAACTCAACAAGCTGAAGTAGTTTTCTGCATTGATCTTGATACAGAAGTCTTGGAGGCCCATTACTGATTCCCTCTACCTTCTTCCCAGATACTGAGCTTCAAGTAAACTTAATGGTGGATCTACTTACATAAAAAGAGGGAAAGAAAAACAAAAAGAAGACTTAAGAGAAGGCTATCCTCATCCTGCATAGGTATCAAGAGGATCTCACATTCTGTAAAACAGGCACAAAGTCCAGATCAGTTCTTCAGAGCACAGAAATGTTGTACAGCAATGCTGTATTTATACTGACTACTTTTTTCTTTTTTTTTTTTAAACAGTGCTAGAAACCTGTCTTCAAGTGGCTCACTACCACCACGCTTACATCTAGGTTTGTATCCTGCATTCCTGCATTTTTTGTACAAAAAATGACTGAAGGTTGAAAAGTGGTTTCAGTGCAGTTAATGTCATCTTTTTTTTCTATGGATGTTTCTGGTTGGACTGTGAACAGAAAACTATCAAGTTCCTGAAAGGCATCGTGTGCAACTTAGTCTGAATCTAAGATTTTTTTTCCCCATGAAGTTTGGGCTTACTGCCTAGTTAAACCATTGTCAAAACTTCATATAAGCATCTTTTTCAATATAGCTAACACTACTGAGAGCTGAGCAACACTGCCTGCAAGTCACTGTGGTATACTAATACTCTCAAAAAAGGGAGAAAACACTTTCCATGTGAAATATGCTGCATATTTATCTTGTAATAACAAGTCAAAAATAAAGGAAGCTTAGAAATCAATTGCTTTGCAAATAATTTTTCACATATGGTAACAGCTGCCAATGTCTTACAGTGACATTTTTTAGTTTCTACATGCTAAGAAGGCAAGGGATGCAGAGACAACGTTACTTCTAACTGTCTCTAAAGAAACCAGAGATGCTCTCAACTGAGTAATTGTGGTACAGAAGCTAAAAAGATGTAACCTCTATTTCAAGTTCATCTGATTTTAAGGAAACCTGAACTGCAAGAGTTCAGTTAAAGCCCCTGTGCACCAAGGATGAATTCATGTGAAGAACCTGGTTCTCATACTATAGCCTAAATCTGATTTCAAATCAATTCAAAATGTCTTACTATCAGAGTGATGTAAATTCTTCATGCCTCATAAAATCAAGATTGTACACCCTGTATGCACTCCACAGATGAAATTATTTTCCTGGTTTTAACATTTTTTCTACTTTTATATCTTTGAAGGCAACAACAGCAGATCTCCCTCAAGAGGCTCAGCTGACATAAGACCTCCATTGCCAATTCCTAGCAGACAGACGGTTCACCAAACGAACATGGAGGAAGATGAGGTACAAAACATTACAAGTATTAACCATAACTGCTAAACACAGCAAATTTTTTGATTTCAAGAGAGAACGTTTTTCAAAGTTGTTTTTCTAGTTAGTAGTCACTGTCAGGATGTTAGTAGCTGCTTTCAGTTTCCTTTTCTGTGTCAAACTTTAGCGCCTTATTTTGTCTTCACCAAGAAAAACAATAGCAAAAACCCAGTAGAACAAAATAAGAAAAATACTTGTTTACTGCATTACTTGTTTTGCACAATTGCCCCCAACTAGCATTACATATTCAGTTCTCCTTCCACAAAACCTTGGTGAGTAAAGAATTCATACCCTTTAAGTGCATTTTTGTTTCACATTTCTTTAAATATGACAAGTTTAGAGCAAACCACTCCTGGTGATAACACTGCTGGGCAACCATACACAGTAGGTTCACAGGAAGTCTGCATTATTGTCTCAGATGGTAGTTAAAAAAGAAAAAATAAAATAAAATAATTTTTAAAAAACCCAGAGAAACGAAGGCAAAGGATGCTAGTGCCCCAGGCAGACAAAAGAGAAAATGTCACTTAAAATCTATCTTTTACTGAAAATATTTGGAAATATCTGTTTTCCTACCTTACTTGCAGACATATTATAGCTAGGTCTGTAGTATTTTCAAATTTATCAAAGTGAGCAAATAATTTTAAAATCATTTAGTGCCACTTACCATACAGTAATATATACTAGTATGATCCCTGAAGCTCATACCTTCAGAGATTGTGCACATAAACCCAAATATCCCTCACATTCAAATTTCTCTCTATTTATTTGTATGTTGTTAACATCACAAGCTGATTCATTGACAGCCGACTTTCTCCTTTATCCTCTCTCACAAAAAACATAGGACTCACTCAATGATGAATGGTACGTTGCCTATGTTAGTCGGCCAGAAGCAGAAGCAGCTCTTCGAAAAATAAACAAGGTACTCTTTAAATCATTGGTGATTCTCACCATCTCCTAGCCAGATGTCCTTGCAGTCATATGGGAAGAGTGAAGGTAAATAACATGGTAAGGTTATAGCCCCAATATAGATACTTAGAGTGAGGGATTCACCTTGAATATCTTCACCCACATAAAAGTTACACATCTAGTTTAAACCAGCCATGAAGGCTGTTGTTTTCCATAGTCCAAGAGAACAGATTATGTGTCTCCAGAAAGCAGTTTCACCTCGCCTCTCTTAGGAGGAGTGACTTGTTCTCTGGAAATAGTTCTCTGTCACCAGTGAGGAATTTGTTGCAAATGCCAAGTTTTATATAGCTTGAATTAGACGAGATGAATGCCACCCTTTTCTAGGCCATATTTACCAGCAAAATGAAGTATAGATTCAAACAGATGAAACCCAGGCTTAACTGTGCATGTGGAGATAAACCAAATTGTATCCCATCACTGTGGGAAATCTGTTTACTCTATGATGCTTCACAGCACATGCAATGAGCTGAAGATGACATGTACAGCATTTCAGTGACTTGTACTAAGGTCCAGCTTATGAGATCACATTCAATACCTTTAAGAAAGGGTGTTTCAATGGAAGACTTGTTAAAACAGGTCTGAAATGAAGAAAAGCACAGAGAGAGCGCGAGATAATATCACTGCCTTTACCAAAATTACACAGACACTATCATTATTTYAGGCTGTCTATCAATAGATCACATAGGAACCTTGATTGGCACTTACCAGAAATGAACTTCTCTTCTGGTTAAAGTGACGTGACGTTTGGCCTTTGATATTTTACTTCCTCCTKTAATGGAATCTCTCCCCCATTGAACACCATTCCTCCCTTCACTAAAAATCTGCATTTGTATCAGACAGGGAAGTTTTAAGTAGCAAATTGAAAGATAAAACATTTGAGAAATGACCTAAACTCTTTAATAGTGCAGTTTCTCTTACAAGGAGGAAAGAGATTTCAGAAATAAAAAACACTTAAAAGCATGAGTGCTCTAGTTAAGGTTGTTACGCTGATCGAACGCAGAAGTGACGTTTATTTGTCATCTTTCATTTTTTCAACTTTCAGGATGGAACATTCTTGGTAAGAGACAGCTCAAGAAAAACTGCTACTCATCCATATGTACTGATGGTGTTGTACAGAGATAAAGTATACAACATCCAGATTCGTTACCAGGAGCAAAATCACATATATTTGTTAGGAACCGGCTTAAAAGGAAAAGAGGTACTATGTGTTTTTCACACTACTTCCCTTCATCTTAAGGTATCTCCTGACTCATTCCTAAGTGTTGGCCTACTTAACCTAGCAGCTGTTTTGCTCCAGTGGAATTCTGCTTATTGTAGTAGAGTTATTCCTGATAGAATATGCTACTGCTGGAAGTAAAATCAGATTCTCCTGTTTGCACTCAGGGAATGAGGGGATAGCCTTAGAATACAGCCATTAGAAATCCATATACCTGGTTAGGGATGTTTGTTTACCACTAAGATACCAGATAAGGGAAATATACAGCTGAGAGCAAATCCGTATCTGCCAAATTTACTGCTTTGCTCCCAGACTGCTGGTTTACTTATGTCCAGCAGTACTGTGTTGGATTTACTGGCACCAGACAGACCGGTCAGCACACATACTGCAGTTCTGATCGAGCCAGAACCCTCTGAATTTATCAGCCAACTTTTTGAACTTTCAACTGCAATCATCATGTCAAGCAGAATGACAACATCATGTATTAAACAGGCCAAGACTGCACAAATTAATTATACACCATTGCAGTAGGTTGTACACACACTAGATATTAACAGTTATTGAGCTACAGATTATGGCAGGAATGAAAACAGCTGATCTGATAGTACTTACTGGACCTTATAAGACTGCTAAATATTTAGAATTAAAAAACCAAAACATTTGGTTTTACTAATTACTAATAACTCTGACATTTTTGCCATAGCCTTCTCATTTTTTCAATCCCACAGGATTTTTCTTCTGTAGCAGATATCATTGATTACTTCCAAAGAACACCTCTTCTTCTGATTGATGGAAAAGACAGAGGCTCAAGAAACCAGTGCATGTTAAAATACGCTGCAGGACATATTTAAATGAGACATTAATGAAGATCACATATAGTATCGAAGCCCACTGAAGTTTATAAATTTCAGGATATTTCCTCTTTCAGCAAACTAAAATCATGAAGTCATTAAAAATCCTTTTCATTTTAAGGAAAAAGGACAATGTTATTTTTAAATTATGCCTTAAATGCAGTACTGTCTAAATCTGATTTTCCTACAATGTGTTTATTACTGTCCACTAATCATACAGTACATGAGAATTTTTTATCTTCCAACATATGTGTATCTTCTTGAAATGATTTCCACGCCAAATTAGAGGACCCAGAAATAAATACCAATACAAGTCTGTGCTGTCATAGGAGAAAAAAAAAAAAGTAAGCTATTTTTCAGATCAGAACTGCAGCAGCAATTATGTTATATAAAGTGATACGGAGTAGACCCAAACCTTGTCAAAATTGACAAGTAGACAAAAGACAATAAAAGCCCAATTTTTTTCCCACAATCCACTTCCCAATAAATCTAACTATGGCCACTTCTATGAAAAGACTGGGACTCTGACCTGGATCCAAAAGACATCTAGGTTTTGATGACACCAAAAAAACCCCAACCCTGGATATGCAGCTGCCTGTCAAGATCTGTGTCTGTGTTATTCAGCTATGAAACTGTCTTTGTTCACAGTTTTCTAGAAAAATAAAATATCTACAGATATCACATTCTCTCTGCCATACCACTGATTCACTGACAGCACGTCTTAGCCCAGAAATTGGAATTATGTATCTCCTAGGATCCTCGAACCTCATTCAGAAACAAGCTTTTCTCCCTTAACACAGACCTCTCTCTAGCTGTGGCTTTCTGACTCTAAATTAAGCAACTACTTTTTTACAGGAGACACATGAACAAGATTATCATCATATGACTCTTAATTGGCAGAACACACCCAAATCTCTTAGAAAGCAGGTAGACACAATCAGGCTAAACTTAGTTCCTCTTATACAACTGCTTTCTGTTTTTAACATTCTCAGTTCTAAAAYATAAGTTGCAACCTAGGACCACTGAAGCATACTATACCACTAGTTTTTCCCTCTCCTTTGTTAAGTGGGATTTATCCAACTCTTTGCCTTGGTTTCCTAGTAACCTTTGTTTTCTGACAAGACCTTGGTTTGATAATTATGTTAGACCTCGTCACACTTTTTGTCCTTTAAAGCCATTTGTGTGTTTATGACTTGAAACACTTGAACCAAAATTCAAGGCACAAAAATATCTTCCATGTAATCTGTATAGCTTCTCAGATAAGATAATCAGATTTTATAAACAGTTTTACTTTAAATATATATGTTTTGTAAATGTTATCTTCCTTTCTAATATATTGAGTTTGGAGCTGGAATTCAGAGTTAGCGAATTTCATTTCCATGCAACTATGAGTCAAAAAAAAAGATGAAAAATAAAATTTTAAAAATTCTTCAGCTAACAAAATCTGTTTCTCACCCAATATTTTTTAAAAGCTCACTACTAATCTTGTGAAAGAAAAGTCAGTTACAATGTATGTTTTTCCAAAAATGGTAAAATTAAGAACAACATCCCCCATATTACCACTGATCCTGTGAGCTGGAGGTTGTAATTCTATTCCATTGCACTACCTTGAAAAGTCTGACAACCCAGAAATACCTCCTATGGAATTGTGTTTTATTTGTTTCAAATCATCTCATTAGTGAAAGAGAAATAAAATGTAAACCAGCATAACAAATTATAACACTGCATATTTTTTTCAGCAGAGTAAATCTTGATTTCATTATTCAGATAAATATATTTTGTAAATGAATAAAAACACACCTCAACATTCAAACATGTCCACAAGTAAAGTTTGATTGAATATTAATTGTAATGAACTACATGAAAATACTGGTTACTCAAATTTTGGGCCAAGAAGGTTTCAGGATAGAGTATTTAGACCACTAACTCTTTCTTTTGTAGCTAGGTGCATTAGAAAGTCAGTACAGAAACTAGAATGAAAGTACTTTTGGTTTTCCAGAAGTAATCTCCTCTTTGGACTACTTCCTCAGCAACATTTTTAGAATGAGGAAGGCAGATCAAATGACAAGTTGCAGTTGCTCCTTTACTGACTGTTTCTTACCCCATTTTCCGGAGCACAACTGAGATAAGAGAGCAATGACTTGACTTGAAGTAATTTAAAATCTTTTGTTACTGTTCCAATATGTCTTTGCTTAAAAGGACACAACCACATGTGAAAAATTTCATGCCCAGTTTCCTGACCTTTCTAGTTAATTGTATCAGTCTTTCCAGCCCTAGTGGGCTYCATTTGGGAAATCTGGGTTAAAAAAAACCCCTCAAAATCAATAACCTACTTATAGCATTTTTCCACTCCACATTTTCAGTTTAAAATAAAAACAGCCTAACTGCAGGAAACCATACTATCATTTTACAGTTCAAACTGAAGCAGTATTAATAGAAGACGATGCATGAAAATAGATATTATTACTTAATCTGTCAAACTCCAGGTTTTTTCTTCAGCTTCTCTTAAATCTTTGGCCTTCATAGGATGGTTGAAATTCAAAACAAGGTCACAAAGCAGTAGCTGGCTTTCCACTGAAAGACAAAGGGCAGTGTATCATCATGGTATTTATTGAATAGTAGATGCTAAGTGAATGGTAATTTATATACAGCACTTTCTGAAGTGTTCATCTATCAACTCTTTCAAAAATTTGAAGGGTTGCCCTGTTTTGTTCAAGACGGTTAAATAAAGTTTGGTATTAGCATACTGGTAATATTTCTATTGAGAGACTATTATTGTTCCTGCAAAGGAATGACTTTGACCACCTAAGAGATTTTTTCCATGGTTAGCTAACATGATTCCATTTCTATATAACTACTGTTTCATTAATTTTTCAAAACAAAAGAGCGACTGTATTGTTTCATTAGATTAAAAAACAGTTGTATGACATAGAAAACCAAGCCATTCACAACTGCACACTTTTTAAAACGATGCCTTAAACAGCTTCTTGTTTAGCTGGACGACAAACTCAATTACCATTTAGTTTCTTCAGCTCATTGGACATTTTGTCAACATTTTTAATCGCAACCTCAAGGTTAAACTGCTGATCAGCAGCAGCATTTTTGAACGCCTGTATGAAATAGAAACAAAACATAACTGGCAGTGTACATATGATTCATAAACTCAGTAATCCAGCTAATCATAATCTTTATGAAATTTTTTCTTTTATTTTCTAAAATAATATTTTAACTAAAACTTCCCCCCTTTTATAATTATCCATGTAGATATCGCAAATTGCAACTACTGAAGGCAACTACTAAATGCTCAGGCTTTGTTTTTGTTTTCTGTTCCTTTTTTTTTTTTTTTTTTACAAACAACTGCAATGAAATTAATCATATCTAAAATTTCCTCTCCTCACCAGCATTTTTTTCATTTTTGTTTTCGACCTTACTTTTCTTATAGAATCTAAATGAAAATTAATCGTCAAGTAATATTCAGTCAACCACAAGATGGAGCTATTGTGACATTAACATGCATAAAAGAAATTAATGTCACTATTAGCACTGAATATTAATGAATCTGCTAGTACCTGCCCAGGAACATTTATGTCTGTATAGGTAATTATTTTATAATCAACATATTTTTGCTTATTTTGGAGATCATATTCCCTCCCTTTAATATGTAATTTAAAAAAAAAAATCAAAATCTAGAGACAATTAAGACTAGAAACCATTTGAAATTAAGTATAATTTGAATTTTTAAATCTATACTACACTCTTTTTTAGGATTTTTTTTTTCCTTAGGAAAAATATTAAAGAAAATTGCACATATCATATTTTCTGGCCTAGTTATAAGCTCTCTATTTATCATTCAGAAATTCTAAAAATAAAATCTGGAAAAACTCTGGGTGATTCATAAATAATGCTCACTATGTAGAACACTTCAGCACATTGAGAAATATGACAAAAAAAATTGAACATACATTTAATATAGATTCTTTGTCCAAGTCTTTCTTCCCTTCAGACAGTGTCTTTGCATTGAGGTCATCAGTCAAGGCCAAAAATCCTAAAAGGACAAACCCCAAATTATTATGGAGTAATATATATAATATATATATGTGTATAGATCTCATATCAAATATATAATAACATTTGATAAATATAATGACTAGACCTTGTTTTCATTAGTGTTATTTGAAAGTAGAGTCTAAGGGGTTGAATAGTTTTAATTCTTCTTGAAGAATAAAATCTTGGATTTTGTTTATTTTACTTTCTTTTAGAGACAGTGTTTCAGAAAATTTTTAGGAGTTAAACATGGAATTACTAATAGTGAATAAGCATATTTATAATAGTGATGAAGAATTCCTCAAACAAAATTCTGTATTTTTTTAATTGAAAACTTTATAAAAGATCTAAAAAGACATTACAATCAGTTTCTATCATCAATTTAAGGAAGGAGAATCTAAAGCACACACACAAATAAAGYCAGTAACAGAGCGGAGATTAAATACCAGATCCCTGGGCTTTTTCTTCCCCCATTCTCTCTGTTCTTCTCTCCTTACATATTAGGACACCCTCAGGCAAGTTTAAGTGTATGACGTCACTGGAAAGCTGTTTTAACACTGAAAAGGGAAAAAAAAAAAGGGTTTATTTCACCCTGGTACTGTGTGTGTTCAGAAAGGATGCAATGAAATGAAAAAGACCCTGCTCTTAGCTAAAAGGGCAGAAGGAAGAGCGTGCCCCTCTTTGACTCCCCTCCGGGAATGGCCTGTAGTGAGAGCGAAGCCCTCTGTGGGGCGGGCGGGTGGGGCCGGTGCACTGCTTAGGGTGGAGACCCTCCCCAGGAGGCGCCAGCTCTGATGTCCCACCGTGTGATGAGGGAGCCCCACAAGGCTTGAGGATTCTTGAACAAGCAGTAGTGCAAAAGGGGTGCTGCACAGGAAGGCCCAAGGACTGAAATAGCGYGATGGCAGCTACCTCACAGATTGGTCAGGCCATGGTGACAGCACTCTCCTGCTTTTGGGGGTGCTTCATGGGCAGGTATGCTTGCTGAGAGTCGGAACCATCGGCACCAACCCCGCTGTGGCATGCAGGCGTACAAAGCCTCATGTCTCCCAGGGCGCTGGTGCCCAAGGCGCTACTTCCAGGTGTAGCCTGCAGGGACGGTCCATCTGCTCTTGAAGGCCGGGGCAGTAGCACAGCCGGGCCTCCTGGTTGCCCCCATTCCCCAGCGTGCACGGCGGGTGCTAGCAGCAAAACTCACAGAACACCAGATACCGCAGGGTGATTTTGCTCCTCCTCCCCTGCTGCCATGATGGCAAGCAGGGCTGTCCCTGAGGAAACCGCAGCCTGGCTGACCCCCGGCACCTCACAGGTGCTGGTGGGGTCTGCAGGCAGGCAGCAACACAGCCCTTTCCACCAGAGGTGAGGAGCCTGCCGTTACCACAGCCTGGCTGCACCATGGCTTCCTCCCAGCAGGCAGCAGGACGAGCTGGTCACTCCAGTTCGGCCCTGGGAGGCACCGATCCTCAGGGCGCTGCCAAGGGGTCCCCTGGCCTGGGGCAGGCAGCAGCCCACACAGGCAGGAGGAAGTGCATGCCCCCCTGCACGGGCAGCCCCAGCGCTTCGCTGCCTTCTGCTTTGCTCAGCAAGGAAAGCCCCATGATGTGTCCCTCTTCCAGCACATGAAACGTCGGTAGGTTGTAAGAGCCCTGTAGGAGTTGTGATTTTAAGAGTGGGAGGTAAAAAGTAACCACAAATGTTGCAAGAGCTGAAGAAGAAATGGAGAAGAGAGGACTGAGGTGTCAGCGGGGGAGTAGTGAATGGCGATTTCCTCTCATCCTTTGAGGCCCTGCCTGTGGAGCGCTTATTGCATGTTGCGGCAGTCAGTTCCTTTTTGTCATCAATTTAAATTCACATGGAGTAAGAGTAATTTATGATGAGTAAAGATCAAATAATGAACCTAAATTCAAGGAAGACAAGAAAGGCACTTTTGATACCAACTACAAAGCAATATTGAAGAGATATATGGTTCTTTGGTTGACGTAATGCAGAGGAGTTAGGAATGCTTTATGAATAGACAAGCTGGACATTCAGTAGATGAAAAGGCCTTGRAACTTTGTATCTTGAGTAGAATAGATAAGGAAGTTATACYGGAGTAAGCTCGTTAGTGCAAGTGAGATCATGCAAACCAAGCCAAGGGTTAAAGGGAGCATGCGTAAAGACTGAGTTCAACTAAAGGACACTGTGAGGAAGACTATCCACGACCACCAGAGGACCCTTGAAGACCACCTATGGATATAAAAGCGCGTGCGTCAAAGACTTTTACATATGTTAATGAGTCCCAGGAAATAGCATGAATATGTTGGAAATCTAATGAATACGTATACCTTGATTGTATATAACCCCCACAGCTGAGTAATTTGGCACGCACACGAGGTGGAGCGATCCCCTGTGCGCCCGGCGCCGCAATTAAGAATGCCTGCTTTCTAAAACTCCAAACTGAGTCTTAGAGAGTTCTTATTTCACTGACTTACGGTAACACTTTGCTATACAGATTTATCAATTTAGACTACAACAATGAACACTGCCCTTAGATGCACGTATCTGACTTGAGTTGGAATCAACAAAAACTGCTAAACAATGACCTGGAGTTGGGAACTGTTCATTTCTTCCCCAATGTGTGTCCCGTAGTACTTAAAGCCAGGGACATCAAGCAAGGGAATAGCTGTCAGCACTTTTATTCGATCTACTGCAACCACTTTTCCTGCTGCTCAGCGTTCCTCTGTGTTTTGAACTTCCTGTTTGGCACCAGTGGAGGGGGGTTACCAGTACCTCAGAAGAGAGTGGAATTACTTGGATGTGCAGTAGAGGACAGATGGACAGAGAAGTCAGCTGCCTGCCATTTACTTTTCCATTCTCTGTCTTTTTCAGAGGTGTGCTTTCACAAAACTACTTCTTTAAAATAAAGCGTTCTAAATGTATTGTTTTGTGACTGCAGGTGAAGCTAAATTGCAACTCAGAATAGCATTTTCTGTTAAGGCACAATTAAACTGTGATTCAAAGAGAAAACATGATATGCTTCTTAGATTGTGGGGCTTTCTGAAGATGAGAAACGCAGAGCAGGAAACACTTTACACGTGCACTAATTCCTGTACTACAGTCTTTCAGTTTATAAAGGCTTGCAAGGACGCCAGTGCAAACAAGTTAGCTGTGCCCTTTCTGTATGCCTCTAAGGAAGAAGTCCTCCGTGCTTTGCAGAAGCTGGTGATTTTGCTAGCAGAATACCAGAGTATAGGTGTGTACAAAGAAAATATACAACAAGGTGTTTTTATATATCTCCTATATATAAAAGAATATATAAAAGTCTATATAAAATATATGTACAAAAAAGTGAAACAGTATCCTAGCAAGTTCCTGAAAACATTTGTGTTAGTATAAGCAAAAGTTATTTTCTTCAATAACCTGTAAAGGAGAATGCTTAAATGGCTGCCAGGAATGGGGTTAGCAGAGGAAGCTATAATGAAGATAAACAGGCACCTGCTTTACTGTACAGATTGCTAGGAAAAACAGGTGTAGTATCCTAGTATGGTAGTAGGGAAAGGGAAAGATATAGCTGACCTCAAGAGAAGTGAATTACCGAGTAATGGGGAGTTTTTCGAGACATGGGAGGCAGTTCCACATTGACCTCTGTTCAAATATTTTATTTAAGTTTACTTTCTACATTTGTTTTTTTTCCACATCCTGTAAATAACCTCTCACATTGTACATAAATTCTTCTGTGAACTAACTGTAGGAAGGAAAAATAGAATATTGTAACCACCAGAAAAATTAGATTCGAAATATGTACAATAAACTGAGTTGCCAGAACTAATTGGACCAACCACATAAAGTGGTTCTTAAAGGCAAGGCCTTTCTAAAAATAATCTTCAATAATTTGAGATATTAACAAGCAAGATGACCAACAGTGTAGGAGGTTGATTGTACAAGGCATTTTCTTTTAAGAAGAAAAAAAGAGAGTAAGAGATATTTAATTTCTACAATCAAATTTACTTGGAACTGAAATACTTTCTGGATTTCTTTATAAGGTAATATTTCAAAATGAAAAATTGAAATTAATACTTTAAATTATTAAGTTACACCTCTATGTGAGGAGTGTTTTCATAAGCGTTGCTAACAATTTGGTATCAGCATGTCAGTTTATGAGCTGCAGTTTCAGCTTTGCCTGAAATAAACCTATAGGTTTATGTGCAAAGATACATGCAGTTGAAGTTGATTGTAACTCTTTCTAATCATGGGCTGATCTGGCTGTGTGTGCTACTTCAACACATGAAACAGCTGTCTCCCTGGAGTCTTTCTGAGAACACATCCGGTTATGGAAGGTGAAGCCATTCAACCACCTTTATGAATCTCAGATAAAGACAGAATTACTACCAAACTAGTCCTCTAAGGAGGAAAAAAGATCAGGAAGACTAGAAATACATTTCAGGTCGTGAATTTAGGATTATGATGTGAATCAGCAAGCACTGCAGGCAACTAAAACAGTGCAGATCACTTTACAGAACTGCTTTCCTCACCTCTGCAGTAAAATTACTTTGAATATAATTTCAGGCAAAAATAAAACAATTAAATACACAACCACTGAACAGAAGGTTTTCAAAATAAAGGATATCCAAATTTATTTTCATGTATAATCAGAGATCAAGTAAAAAGAGAGAGACCATGATCTCATGTTGTATCTCCCGGTTACAAAAATATTTTAAAGAAATTGTTCTAATGGGAAGTAGAAAAAATCTGTTCACTTCAAAGACAAACAATATTTTAGTGAGTGGCTTAATGAACATTAATAGAGTCTGTCTTTTAAGGAAATCATATTTACAAACACTGCAATACATAGGAGATGAGATATAAGGAAATAAACTTTTACTGAAAATATAACCATTTGCTGTTACTTTGAAAGCTTTAGCTTTCATAAAAGCTTCCTAGTGGATTTTGGAAGTTTGAAGTTTCAATGCATGTTATTAAACTTTCACATGAAAAGCTCTAACAAAAGAGGAACTGCTTTTTTACCATTGCATAAGTATAAAAAATGTTAATACAGATTGCAAGGAAAGTCAAATAGAAACCAAACCAACACACAGAAAAAATCACGCAACCTCAACGTACGACAGTTATTTCTGATGAAATAATGTATTTCATAAGCTTTAGAGCACATGTAGGATTTTCACTGATGAAAACTGGTAAATCCTGAATGCCAAAAAAAGCCTGACCAGATCATGGTACAAAACAGCAAAGCAAAAGCCAGACTTTGTCTTGAAAAGTTTACAATCCAATTAGTTGAGGCTAAGAGTGACAGGTAGAAAAGATTGCTAAGTGAACTGACTCACCTTAATACATTCTCATGAACCAGGAGGAGTAAACCCTGAGTTAAAATATATATTTGTGACATAGTATACTGGGTTGTGAAACTCCTTTGCTTGAGGAGTTTTCAGCCAGAAAACTTCAAGAAATTGTATAACACATAATACACTTTTCTGAGAATGTTTTAATAATACTTGATTAAGAAAACATTAAAAACACTAGTGTTCCACTTACAGAATGAAAACCATTACACCATTTCACAGCAGCAATGTGATTAAGTCTGTGTTGCTCTAAGAAACTGATAATATTAAATGCATACTTTAAAAAAAAMCAAACAAACAAAAAAACAAAAAACTGTTCTGACCATGTAAAATCCTGCACTTAATTTAGTAAGTGCTTGTCTGCATACTTAAGTTTGCTGATTGCTGTATGTATATCATTATCAGACTTAGAGGCACATATCATTGCCTTCCATTTTAGATACTAATTTTCATTTAAGGAGACCCTGAACAGCAACAGATTATAGAAGGGAATACATGACGATGCCTATCTAAGCATCTACTTTAATATCCTCCCTACAGTGGGCAAAGAACTAGGAAAATACACAGTGGTATCTGAGTGGAAGATGGATATCACTATATAGAGCCCTGTTTCCTTCTGTTGCTTGACCAGTAAATATTTTTTTAGGCTCACAGCACATCAGGTTTTAACATCTCAGATGTTCTTGCCTTCTGTTTGTTTGCACGGACAGTTTAAATTCTAACATTAAATCTACAAGGTGCTTCCTGTTGATCCAAAATATTTTTCTGAAAAATATTTTAAACAATTAACAGCATAAGCTTATGCTTTGTAGATACTCTGGAAGGTCTCCACTTGGTGTTCTGGAAAGTTCTTTTATGTGGTAATAGGTTTTAAACTATAACTTTTAAGTAGTTCTTAAATGTAGTATTTAAGATAATTATATGGGATGCTAAAGATGTGAATAATCAATGATTGAAGACAAGTGCATGTATAATGCCAATACAGACAGAATCATCTGTTGAAACTGCTTAGTTGGTATGAATAACTTATGTAAAAATAAAGGCGTATTTCCTGCAGCTCTTTCATATATAACATTTGTGCTGTTCAGTTTTTTAATAGAGTCAGGTGATTGACTTTTTAAAGGCAGTGGTGAATTTTTTAAGAGATAAACAGTAAATATCAATTAGGTTCTGGTGGGATAGGTTGGGCAATTAATCATAAATGTTATGCTTAATGGAACTTTGGGAGATTCACAAATATTTTTGCTTTCTTCATGGTCCATATGTCATGGAAAGGGAGAACTACTCATGAAGGCAGAAGTCCTGCTTGGCATGCAAAGTCTGAGCCAATGGAATTTGGAAGCACAACTAGTCTTGCAGGGCTTTTTAAAGTGAAATTCAGATACATCTGGGAGTTAGGTGGAAGATTTTCAAGAAGTATTCAGGAATTCCTTATGCTTTCTGGATTTCACAATAAAAGTGATTTCTGATGTTATCATATATTTTTCCCATTCATAATAAAACCACTGAAATGACACAGGACTTCATAGCAACTGTGAACCTTTACTCATTAGCATGCAGCTGTCTAGAGCTATAGAACAATATCTGCTTCTAGTTCTTATATACACTCACATACACTTCTCTACATCCTTTCACATACCAAATGCCGTTCAGTAAGATTTTTCTCATCCGCACGGGGAAAGTAAGTTTATAAAGCAAGGAATTGTGAAATTGTCTCCAGATCCTAAGAAACCAGTGGTTCCAGATTGCCTTTTGGAAAATGCTGAGCCCTTTTGATTGAGATGGCATTGCTTAATAGCTCAGTTTTTATAGATATCTTACCATACTGCTGTTTTATCTTCCTAGATTTTCATAGCAATAAAAGCATACTACCTGAAATACTGCAGAGAAATAAGGGAGTATGCTAATATCAGTAAGTCAGGTTTATCATTTGCTACACTGCAAATTATCCCTTCTTCACTTAAATTCATTTAATACTGTAAACTGTAATGGTTAGAGACACAATGTAGATATTACAGCTTCTATTAGCTGTTTCTATCGTAATTATCTACATTATTTTTCATTTGCCAACTTGCATACATTACTACATGAAATACCCTATAAGCATTAGAGGTATAGAAATGAGAATTAAAAAGAACAAAAGAATAACAATCTGCTCAGGGAAATTCTATTATTATTTTGAAATTACAGGCTTGATTACTTTTGTTGCTTTATCAGAAGACTTCTTTTTTATTAACTCATGAAATGGCCAGTAGGAGGCACAACAAAAGATCCTGAAACAATTCCTGTCTCAGCTGTTCCACTGGGGCATTTCCCTGTAACTAAGGCTTTTCATAAATTGACTGACTGGAATAAAAAAACACAAAAGACGTAATTTTTGCAATGATGTTTATGCTGTATAAATACAACTGTGTCACAAATTCCACATAATGCACTCTCAGTAAGAATTACAATCTCTGAAAATTGGACTGGTAGAACTACAGAGCAACAAAAGAGAAGCCACTAGAGACCCTCCTTCCCACAATTAAAATGTGGCAAAAGTAAATTGAAAGCAGCAATATGCTTGGCTGAAAAGGTTTGTGATTTAGTCCAAATGTGAAAATGACAAGTATGTAATAGATGTCAGATAATTAATACCACTGCCTTAATAGCATATTGTATTAGCCTCCCACTCAGAGATATTGTAACGCTGAGGAAGGGATGTAGCAAGAGGAAGGAAGACACTCACAAAAGCTACTCACACTAGCCTTTCTCTATACTGTCAGAGTGATTATCCCTCACAGTGCCATCCGCAGTAGGTAATTCAGGCTTATTCAAATAACCCAAAAGGAAGCCTTTTCCTTTCTGTTGACTACAGTGGCAGTTGAGAGAACTGGACCTCCCCTTACTAAGTTAACTTTTGATGAATAACTTTTCCAGGTCTCATGTCACGCGCAAATGTGCTTTGCTAAATGTGTTTTACCTGTGTTTACCATGTAAAAAAAAAAAAAAAAAAAAAATCTGTCATCCAGGTTGTTTTCTTTATTGAACTTAGGAAACAGCATCAAGTTTAGAGGACTGCTGACTCTAACAAACTGTAAGTTCTATAAGTTGCTGGTCTTTGACTCGGGTTTTTGCCTTGATCTTGTGGAAAATCTCATATTTACATATCCTGGCTGTGTCTGTGTCTGCACAAAAATCATGATGTGTCTACCTGGATGAGCTGCCATATTGTACATGCGGACATGGACAAAGTTGCATTATCTTCTGAAACAAATAAGTAAACTGAAATACTAGCATTTTATTCAGATTCTTTTATCAGAAGAGAGAATGTGTGAAATCAGTTATTTCAACTGGAGTTTAACACTCTTTCAAATATGAACAAGACTGCTCTGAAATAACTTTGATATAAGTTAACAAGTTATTAGCTGTGATCATTTTGTGGCAACTACTTAGCATCAAAGACTAAGACCTCATCTCCCCACATTTGCATGTCCTGTCTCGGATTTCTCACAGTATGACAATGGCCACATTGTGTTAAATGAGTTAGGACAGGTACGAATGCAAATGTTAGCTTGAAAACAAATATGCAAAACAGAGCATAAAAATAGAACTTATTAACAGAAATAAAAGTCAATATTTATGTTAAAAATACTTCCAGTGAGAGAGAGAGGAACTGGATATGTGACAAGTGGTGAAGGAAGTGTAACATACCTGTACAAATGCAGTAGATACAACTCTCAACATTTTTCTGACCCAATATCTGAAACTCTCTAAGCTGAATCACATGCTAGGGAGGTTGTACCTGCATGTACATCACTTCGCAGAGGAGGGAGCGTGGAAAAGAAATAACAACAATGGCCTCTGTCTCTCTCTTGCATTTGGCACCTGGGATCATTGAGCAAGAGAGAGACTGTGCTGCTGTGTGATTAATGTTACTGAGCTGCAGGTGTTAACTGAATGAACATCACAGCGTACAAGGCCTGGTGGGTCTAGATGGGAGCAAAGATGAAAAACATAGTTTTGTCTGCTGGATGTATCATGAGCAATGAAATATGCCATATTATTGTTTAGTTTTACAAGGATGTCAACATGAAAAACAGTTGAAATAAGACACAAGAGATCTTTAAAAGTCTAATCAAGCTTCAACTCCCTGCAAAGGATAAATGGATGCATTAACATCTCAGAAGTCTGTCTGGCTCACAGGCCAATTAAGTTATGATAACATCATCCTCCCAGTATTTCAGACTCCGCTGATGAGCATTAATAGGCAGATGGTGTTTAAC
The DNA here is from genome assembly GCA_035582835.1 of Phoebastria nigripes. Classification (NCBI taxonomy): domain Eukaryota; kingdom Metazoa; phylum Chordata; class Aves; order Procellariiformes; family Diomedeidae; genus Phoebastria; species Phoebastria nigripes. The sequence continues at coordinate 1,224,526 of JAYKAV010001820.1, forward strand.
AAATGCTTCTACATGTCAAAGTTAAGGTTTTTCTTGAGGTTCCTACACAAACTAAAATGTAAAGTGAAACAATTACATATCTCTTTGTAATATTATTGATCATGTTTCCAAAAATGGGAAGTGAGGTCCTTCTCCCTATTGCTTCACCACACTTGGTTTATAGCAAAGAAATTCAATAAAAATTAATGCTAAAATTATTCTTCTTTTCAGAGTCTGTCCAGTTCAGATTAATTTTACATAAATACCATTGCTTTCATTTTTTCTCTAATAAAAATAACTTAAAATATACCATGAAACTGCATAAGGAAAAGAAAAAAGAATCCAAAACCCCTCAAAAAGACAAAAATAAGAATTTGGAAGACTGTTCCTGGAACCAGTCTAAGAGTTGATAATTTCTCCTGTAAACTCTAAATGACATTACTAGATTTCTTTGGAACCACAGAGAAATTATTTTATGACAAATCAGGCACATTTAAATGCAGCAAAATGTCTATAGTTATACATAATACCCATTTCTGTGTGTTCTGATATATTAGCACTGACATTTAACCACAGAAATGTTTCACGATCCTTTTTTATTATGCTCATTTCTCAAGAAGTTTGGAAGCTAGATAAATCATAAAAAGGATCCGTGTAATTTGGTTACCAGATTGATGCATGCTACAGACACATACTCGAATAGCATCACAGCACAAAGAAATGGTAGGTGCTTTCAGTTCCCACAAATAATGCAGGAGCTGGCTTTAGCTCTAAATAAAGGAAGGCAGTCCTAACATTTGCAAATTGTACAAACAAGAAATAACACCATATATAAATTTAACGAAGTGGAATGTGGAATAAGGCTGTCAAGAGTTATTAACAGCTGACAGTATACTTGTCCTATGAATCCAGGCATCCTTTCAGAGCCCTCACCTCTTTCTTTCCCTGCACATGATGGACCTGTGTATCATTCCAGGAGGGTAAGAAACAGATTCCAGTCATCATTGGGTACAAGTTATGGCATGTTAGCCGTACCAACTGCCTCTCTGCTTTCTGTAACTATGTCAGCTGTGTGGCAACTCCAGTAAACTCAGAAAAAATATTTTCTGCTGGAGTCTACTGGAGCCACCACACAGCTGACATCAATAAAAGGATCAAGAAAAGCTTTTTCTTGGGTTTCAACAAATCCAGAACTAATTAATACCTACACACTGTACCTTCTACCCTCATCACAGATACTCTAAAATCCAGAATGTCTAGTTCCTCTGCAGAACTGCATGTTATCTGAATGCTTGCAATCAAAATATCCTATTCCACACCAGGCAGATGCTTTAGTTACCCCTCAGCAGGAGACAAGTCCATTTCCTGAACCTTCATAAAGTTACATTGTGAGGCTTTCTCCCTTGACATCACAAGTATACCTTCTGGAAGCATGATATAAATAAAAGCGTCCTCTATTTGCTATGTGTATATTATATCCAGACAAGACTTGCTTCCCTATATTAGCTTACTCAGTTACAACCATCATCAGTAGCAGCAATGTCTCCCAACTATGTGCTTGGACAGGGTTAGTCATTCAGCGTTCCAGAGAGCATGTCACAAAATAGTGGGTGTGGCACTAGAGTTGCATACTCCCAAACATTTGCAGATCCTTGCACTCTGATGTGGCTGCAAAGACTGAAATTACATGTCCAAAGCTACCCCCTTTTCTGCTTGGCTGTCAATGAAGATGCAGAAAGATTCTTGCAGCAAAGAATTGTGGGTTCAGCCAGAAACAATGTTTACAAAGCACTAGATTAGGCTCTGTACGCACCAAGAAAATAAAAATGGCCAATTGAAAGTGGATCTTTACAAGCCAATTTGACAGTAGGTTATTTTTGTTCCTTTCTTCCTCAAGCACTTGAGGAAGTTAATACAAAATAGTTAGCTTAACTTTTGAGAGTTCATAGACATTCACACATAACATTACTTGACAGGTATTACACCAATTTCCTAATCCATTCACATTATTATTCTGCACAGTCCACAGAAGGAATGAAAATAAAGCGGGATTATTTCTTTATGCCTAATACTACTTAATATCTCTTTTGACACCTCTGGGACATGTAAAACACTATTAATTTCCTTCTAAAGTTAAATGAGATATACTGAAATCAAGTAAAACAGAAATGGTAAGAATATTCTGACATTAATTGCTGATTTATGCATAATATTGCAGGTTTTTTGTTGCTGACAATTATAAGAGCTAACTCTAAATAAGTAACCTATGAAATTGAAAACTTCTTTACCTGTGTAAATACTTACTTCTTCTGAGCAAACTTATCTCGATATTTTATTCACATAATCCCTCCCGTAATTTTCATTTTAATTAGTATCGCACGAAGGTATTTTCTTGTGAATTTACACTCTTGCAATGGAGATTGTTTAAAAAATAAGCAGCTACATAATAAATTGTTCACTACTAGTCAGGCTCCTTGTTCGTGATTGTAATGAATCTGCAGGTTATTGTTACAGAAATGCAGAGGTTACTGTGCCTCAGATTAGATTTTCCAGCTCCCTGACAGCGCCGACATGCCTTTTTATACATTTTACCAGTTTTTTGTCTAGTCTCATTTTAGGTTTCCCAAGCAATTCTTTCATGAGTGTATTCTGCAATGTAGTCCATTCTGCATGGTCTCATTCTGCATACTCTACATCTTGCATCTGCAAAGCTTTCCTGAAATACACTTCTGAGGAACTCTGTGCTACCTTTCCCCACATCCAGTTACTGGTAGGCAGGCTATGTATAATGAGACATATATTTAGTAGTACATAAAACAAAAGTAAGTTTACTGATAGCAGGTTTGTTTGTAAAACATCACAGTAGATTGAAAATAATTATAGCAAGTTACAAATGTTGCAAAAGAGTCAGCCACCTCTCTTTTCAGGTAATCAGGACGGCTGATCAAGAATTTTTTTATAAATTTTCCTCCTACATACTGTTAAAAAGCACAGACTCAAATATAAACTGTTCATAAAATTGAATCAACACCTGTGAATCTGAATTTCAAAAGCCAGTCTCAACTTGCCATCTTTTAAAGTATGAGAAGTAAATGTTTTCATTATCCTGACATACACTTTTTCACTTTTGGTTTTTTTTTTGGTCTTGATTTGTCAAGTCATTATTTTTTTTGGTTGAGGTTTTGAATTTTGTCCAAATTAGACCAGATTTTTTTTCACAAACTTGAGAAATCAAGATTGTGACATTCATTTCCTTCATTTGCTGTGACAGCCCTTCATTGCGACATTCATTTCCTGTCCAGCAACTTTCCTCTCTTCAGAAAGCAAGACTACAGATTCCAGGGGGTGTGTTCGTATTTTTATTTTCTAAATGGAATCACACAAAGACTACAGATAGTGATTGAATATGACCTAACAGAGATCTTGCTCTGCTAAATTTTGTCCATTTCTATGTCTCGGGGAGAAGAGAGAGAGCACAGAGCAGATTCACACAAACATCCTTTCCATGAGGAGTAGGGGATGTAAGGACTTGTCTAACTCTTCATGCTCCCTACCTAACACCTCATGGCTTGTTAACCAACAGTGTGTTCAATACTGAAGTGTACAGTATCTCACAGCACCAACAGCCAAGCAAACATCACACAGCAGTGAGGTAATTAACATCATCTTTTGCCACAGGATAACCAATGCTTTAAGAATGACCCAAGCCCAGCTGTACTTTTAACAAATCTATCTTGTTCTTGCATGGGTGAGAGAGAGGCCAAAAAAGCCAGTGGTTGAATTAGGAAATGGTCCAAGAAGCCAGAAAATCTCTTGACTTGAAAAGTTACGGAAACTAGTTGCTATCTCAAAGTGGAGGCGTGGACCCAGAGCAGGACCCAGACTCCAGCCTGGGCTTTGCCTACTAAAAGAGAGACCTAGAGAGACCCTAAGGAGCTGTCTCAGAATCCAGGCTCTGCTAAAGAGTGGAAGAACTGGAACTAAATCCGTGAGAGCACAAAAATGGTATTCAAACAGAAGTACAGGATTTTTCTTTTTAGCTTTGTGTTAGTGAAGATTTGAATACAACAAAAAGTTTGGCCTCTAAGGGCTGAAGTACTGTGTCATTTCAGCAACCGAACAGTTAAAATCTGTGTGTGTCTCTCAAATCAAAAAAGAAAGTAGGAAGAATAAGTATCACGGCATAAAAGGGCTCTGCTTAGATAGTTACATTAGTCTGGTACATATCCCTCAGTAATTTACATACTAATTTTTATGCCTTATCATATGATCATAAGTTGTGGTCTCAGCTACCTTGGCATGGCTGATACCAACAACTGATCACTAAACTTTAGGATCATTTCAGTGTCACTGCTCTGTGCTCATCACTTTTTTATCTCCTTTCACCAGCCACATGCTCTCCTGGCTCCACCTTATTACTTAAAAGAATCAATGGGCCTTCAGTGAAAGACATGAGAGCATTTATTTTCTGGAGAAAAATGATGACATTTTACTGCACAAGTTTTTTATAACACCTAGATTATATTGCTTCAGTGGCTGCTTTTTATAGCTTTTTCCTCTAACAAGAACTTTCAATGTAAATGTTTAAGAAAAGTATATAAAACAATAGAGGAATTTAGAAGCGTAAAATCCCATCCTGACTTATTTCAATCATCATATCTCATCAGAGCAATGTGCATTGTGTATGTATAACAAATCCTAGCCCCTCTTGCAAATCAACCTTTGGTGAAGCAAATATTCATCAGTTCTCTGATACTCAATGTTTTATTATCTACTTGTTAGTTTTACTCTCAAGAAGTCTGTCTTCTACCTGTTATACATTTGGTTTTGGTAACCGTACCAGTGGAAAAAAAGACTAAAAGTGCCATAAAAACGTTCACAAACATAAGTTCGTAGTCATTCCAAAATAAGGAGGTCAATTTACTTCACAAAGATGATTAATGTAAGGTTGTTTTATTGCTTCCTTCTTAAAAGTTTCTCTGACACAAAGGTCTATCAGCAGGTGAACATTACTGCGTAAGTAGCACGGTAGCATGGCCTTGGTCACTTTTTGAAAAATCTGCAAGAAGCAACTTTCATGCCATTGTTCATTAACACTTTGATCACATTAGCAAGGATTTGTTGGCAACTGCTGATGCAATGAAATATATGTCTGTTAGGTGTCTCTAATGCTTTGGATGTAGAGTCTACTGTGCCTAATCAGACTGGCATTGCCCACTGTTGGAAAGTGTTGCATTATTTACCACTTTGCCCAGCCACTCTCATCTGATTAAATCCCTCTTTCCTTGCTGCTGGGAAGCAGAATTGGCAGCAATGAAGCATCTTAACATTCTGTGTAGTGCAGCTCTAGAGCTCTTGGAATACATAAGTGCAAATCTTGGTTTAAAAAGCTCCCTAAATTTGATTTTACTTGGCTGCAAATAGGCAACCTGAAAATGAGCAAATAAAACATTACAGCTGATGCAGAAAAAATTTAAACTTCCACCTACCAATGTACTTCAGTCTAAGGTGAGGCTTGATTGTAAGAGCATGAGTAACTGATGCATTCACACCTCATCTCTCTGCAGAGCTTGCGAGCCTAGCAAGTCTGCCACTAGTAACAGAGTGACTATAGGGTACAGTAGCTGGACAAGTGACATACAGGCACTTTAAATAAAGCTCTGTACACCTGTCAGATGGCTAAAAATTTTGGACAGTGCAAACAGCTCATGATGTGAACGGTAACCTGGTTAATATGCCTAGTAACAACTCATTTAATTGTTTTCAGAAGGAATTAATCTGAATAACTGCAGTAGTAGCGGTAACCTGCCAGTAAAATGTGACTCCGTATTTGAGGTAGAAGGAAGGCTGAGCTATATTAGAAATACCTGAATATTCAAATGTATTTGAGGAAAAAAAATCCATATTTAACTATGATATGGATATAATATGGACAGCAGAACGAGTCTTAAGGTGATATTTCAAATGATCTTGCTGGGTTTGAAAAATACAGAGTTTTCATTGTGTATGTGGGTGTACATAAAATATGATGCACATTACTCAGGAATATGTGTGCCAGGACATATGATGTATTAACAATTAGCAATTCTATTATTCCTGTTCATTTGTCTAAGCCTTAATGGTGTGACCAGTAAATGGAAGCACTTTGGACTGAATTGTTTATATGTTAATTTGACTGCGTCTGAAACTATTCACTCTAATACTACGGTGTGGATAGCTATGCAAGCAATGAGATTTTGGGCCAGAAACAGTAAGTATGGCAGTCTGGCTCACTGTGACTCTCACACAGGAAAGAAAAGGGGTTAATTTGTTTTATGGATTTAAACTTTTTCAGGGATTTCAGGGAAAAATTTAAAATTTTTCAGGGATTATGTTCCTATGTAAGAAAGGCCATCAATTTATTCCAGTATTTTGCATTTTTCAAAGCATGCTCACAATAGTGATTATTCCCTCTGTGACCTCAGTAAAGAAAGTGAGAAAGAATGAGAGGTAGGTATTGTCTTTTGTGACAGCAGGAGAAGTTAATTGATTATACTTTTTAAACCTCTTTACATCAATGCATCCAAGCTACCTAAGACAAAATGAAACCTCCTTTAAAGCAAGGCTACCATCTGAAATGAACATTAAGAGCATACTTCCTCACCCAACAAATTGCTCCTTGCTTAAATTTAGAATCGTGTCAGCTCTTTGTTCATTAACATAGATTTTTCCTATTTTTTGTTCCCTGCAAAACCAGCACGTAAACTGGACTCTGTGCCAGCTTGTGCATCACCAATAGGATTAATTATTTCAAGAAAATATTTGTACTGTAGTGTCTTAGTTCATGATTTGCAAGCTGAGAACAACTCACTGTAGCTCTTGAATCTCAAGTCGGCAGGCATAAAATGGTCTCTTGTTTGGGAGTTGGTGAGACAAGCAGTCTGGATTCCTGTGGCACAGTCAGGGCAAAAGCCCATACTGCCATTTCAGACCCAGTTTTACAGATGTACACTTTGACAGATCTAACACGTATGCTTGTGAATGGGGGATATCAAAATGTCACTGAAAACATTATTTCAGTGTTCCCAATCTTATCCACCTCTTTCTATAGCCAGTACTAAAATAATTCAGTGACATAAGCAAGGAGGTGCTTATTGTTAGCAATAATGTGTTTAATATTCCCTCCAGGAATGAACCCATTAAAATGAGAAACTGATCTCCACATGAGCTTTCAAAACCAATATAATCAGGAACAATAACACAAAACTCCCAGCAAGGGGCACTGTTTCACTAAACGTCCCTCACTACCTATTTTACACTAAACAAAATGTTATTGTACAACTCATCCATTTAACATGAAACGTAGAACCACACACACCTCACAAAAATGTTGAACATTTTGTCACTTTTAGATGAAGGTAATCACTTTCATTAAACCATTTCTACTTATTTTATTCCTCAGTCAACATCTTGTCAGCTATAGGACTTGCAGTTTGACTAAATTAAGATATACTGTTGAAAAATGAGATGGAATTTACTTATTCACAAATGCTTGGATACTTCAAAGAGAAATAGAGGTGTATATACAAAGGATGAACTATATAAAGGATGAACTGTCAAGAAATTTGTGGGGGACATTGGAAGGTGTTTAGAGACAGGATTCAATTTAAAGTGTAAGTGTGATATGCAAGGAAATAACAAACCCTTTGTATGTTAAACAAAAACAAAATTAGGAGATATTAGCAGATCCTGCTTTGGGGAGTCTAAAAACAAGAGTAAGCACAAATCTGAACTAGTGTGCTATCACGAAAAGAATTCCTCTGGAGATTTTTGTCTTTTCCAAGACTAAGAGGGGAAAAAGAAAAACTTCAGTCATGAAAATGACAGATTTTCCAAGAAGGCAGTTATAAAAATGAAAAGCAGGGCATATTTCATAACAATCCATTCACAAACGAAGTATCAGTACTACATTTGGTATGTTTTGTCTCAAAAACACGTGTCTACTGAAACCTTGCCAATGTGTAGACATTCTTTCCAAATTAGAGTACATGCTGCAAGGAAGGCAACACAATCAAACTCAACAAACTTTTAAGTAGAACAAGGTTGTTAGCAGGAACATACCATTAAAATGCTGTTGAGGAGCTGAAGTCTTATCTCACATTTTTCTTACCTTATATTATCTCCAGGGTTGTGGCTAGTACAGTCAGATCTAGCCTACTCTCCTTTACAGCAATATTTTTTTCCAGATAAACATCCTTCTGAAAACTTCAGAAGTTTCTGGAAAATGTGGTTGTCTTATTTTTATGCTACAATTTCTTCCTTTCCTTATGATGTTTCCTGTGTGTTTTTCATATACTTTTTGTAAAGATATTTGTAAGAAAGCATTGGATAAGGACTTACTTCTCTGTGTGTCTTATTTAATGAATTTGAGAATTTGGGGTTTACTCTGAAGAATAAATGAGTATGTTAAACTAATCAGAGTGCTTCTCCAGTAGTTAAACGCAGCAGACTTCAGAGGTACTTGCCCAGACATCAGTTGGGAAATGAACCATGACCTTACTTCTTCAAGCATTTAAAATATTTTAATCTTTCTAAGTGTTTTGCTTTTGAAACAAGGAAGATGCAATAAGCAAAACGACTGTCCTCTTACCTCTGTTAGTCTGAGCAGCCAACCAGTGTCCTGCAGATTGTTTAGGTCTGTACAACAAGCGATCGATGCAGTCGTGTAATCCTTTGCAAAGACATAATGCAGAAGCAATGTTAGACAGTTTCTTTGCCACCACTTCTAACCTACCTCATACTTGGCTGTAGAGCACTCCCTTCCCTACTCTGCTTTTGCTATAATGTMGAGCTATACTACCAGTAGTTACCCAGCTGCCTGTAAGACTTCCTTGCTGCCTCCTCCAGGCATTTTTTAACATGCTTTGACAACTCAGGCTAGGAAAGAAGGCCATGTCTTGGATGGATATAATTTCTTCTTCAAAGAGGCATTATGGTTCATTCACTTCTGTCTGTAATACTGTGGTGTGGTCACAAGTGAAGTGACAACAGAAGGAATTGGCTTTTAAAGTTTTTAAATGGTCAGAATTTGGTCAGGTCTGGGCCTGAAAGACAGATTGGGTGAGGAAGCAGAAGACTGTGTTATACAAGAGAAAATTACATTTTTATGAGGTCTTCTCTTTCTTTCTCTCCTCTCCATTTTTAGCATTATGGGAGGCTTAGTCTGGATTTCTGACATCCTCACAATTTAGGATATTCAGATAAGGAGGTTTTTTTTCATTCTAACAAGAAGTTTCCATACTATATGAAGTCAGGAAGTACTTTCATGGTTTCAACGTTATAGCAACCCTTGCAGACCTATTTCTGAGGTGTGTTCTGATTTAGGGTATGTTGCAGAAGTACTGTCACAAACCAATGTAAGGGCATGCTCTTAATGTGATTAAGGCACAGTAAGTGGGTGGCTGTTACGTTGATTTGTCTTCAGCTATTTCTACTTAAAGGAACACATGAAAGAGAATTTTAATTTTTTTTGTTTACTTTTATAGCACTCTTTACTACGCAACCTCAAAGGAATAAAAATGTGCTATATATACACCTTTCTCACGCTCATCTCTATCCAAATCCCAGATGATGTTTAAAAGAAGACTTCAAAAATTGCAGGAGGAAATCTGTTGTTTCTCAACTATTTCCTCATCTAATATGCTCAGAGACATAACATGATGTGAATTTGTGGTGCACTTCAACTTGGAACTGTTCCTCATCAGGATTTATCATTGTACCTCAGTTTCTGCATGCATGCCTGGACCTCTTCAGGAAGACTATAATTTCTTTTTCATTGCAAATGGATTGCCTGGGATAAATACATGACTCTTATTTTGTAGGCAGAGAAGGTCAATAACAGTCTCTACAGAATCTCTCCATAAAATGTGACAATAAATAACAGTTTAACCTCTAATCTATATTAACAGACTGCCTTTATTTATTGTCTGACTTGTGTAAAGACAAAGACAGGTAATCCAAAAGGAGCAGTCACAATAGAGGCTAATGACCTTCTTTTACAAGAATGTAGATACCAGTGGGCAAAAACCATTTCAGCTTCAGCATCATGCAAAGGGCTATTTTGCAAAGAAACACTGTGTGTTAGTTGTTGAAACTTTTTTGTGCATTCCCCGAAACAAATTACACTATTCTGAATATTTTCTTTTCTGTGCAGTAAATAAAGTCTTTCATGTTGACAATGCTAATATTATATTTTAAAATATATTTGCATTTGTGTTTTTTGTCATTTTTTATTGCATTGTATAAATCCCAGAGCAGAGATCCACTAAGCTCACTTTGAGAAAGCCCCGTTTCTTGGGATAGCATCATGCAGTGACACAGGTGATCATATGGCATTTCAATATGGTTTACTGGCTGAATCTATGGGAAAGTTATTTCAACAAGAATTGTGGATATGAGTTCAGAGTATAAGTCAGGAAGGTTATTTTTAAGTGATTATTTTAGTTGAATTATTTCATACGAATAATTTTCAAGGGTGAATATTCCTAATGCAAAGTAATCTTAAGATATTTTAGTCTAATTAGTGCTTTAAATCTACTAGATAATCATGGGAAGGATGGGAAGGGGGGGGCAAGAAAATAATTTTATTACTACTTGTAATTCTGGGATTTAGCAAAGCCACTGTGACGCTGGGGGGACAGAATAAGAAATGACTAGTAAACATTTATTTTGAAGGCAGAGTTATGCACATTTTGTGCTCTAGCTAATAAATGTTTTCTAATGCATGAAGATACGTGTGTAATTAAGTTGTTTTTACTTACTTTTACATTTTGGTGATGCATAAGACAGGTAGCTGGAAATTATCTTCAATCTTAAGCCACGTACCTAGAAACAAGAAGTTCATTTTTATTTACAGAAATACTGATCCACACCTGCTGGTTATTTAATTTGTTCTTACAAATACATCCTCTTGTTTAAGAATACCTTAAAACCTCATTCATTTCATTTTTTAGTCTCATTTTTCACTAAATGAAAGAATCAATTTCTAGATAATTTTTAAAGATTTTTTCTTCCTCTTCCTACTTTATGAAGCCTATTTTTAACACCAAATGGCAAAAATCTCTCATACATGTAAGCAACTGAGAAGGCAGTCTCATAAGTTTTATTAGTTGCATTAATGTGAGAGGTGTTTCCTGAAGGTACTGAACATAAGTTCTAGGACAGTTTGTCTTATCTTAGTGTAGGAAATATGAAAAGAAAGCCACAACATTTCTGAGAATGGAAGGTTTTAATTTTCTTTTCAATTAGTCAAGGAGTTTGACACCAGCTCTGTAAATGTACAGAGTGTGTTTTTCAGACTTAGTCTGATTAGTAAGAAATGATGACAGATCTTCTCGGCACTGTGGGAAACTTCAGTGACGCTTTTTGAAAACGAGGCCTTAGAAACACATTGGCCTTCCAAAATGCAGTCACCCAAAATTGCTAGTCTTTTTTTCCTGCACTGTTGGCTTTGTAATTTAGCTTTCTGTTTCTCACATTTTCATTATGATGTGCACTATTGTGTATATCCATCCTAATAAACTCTATTACTTGGAACAATGAGGTTGAACATAATTCAAATCCTGAATTAAATGCAAATCTAGCACCAGAAAAAAGGATTAAGTAGTATGATAGGATTTAAAATGTAAATACTGTGTCTTTTCTGAACATAAAGTTTAATTAAATAAAGGAAAAGGATACTTGTAAGGACTGACAAATTCAAGCTAGCATTTGTATCTGTAAGTAAGCAACTAATAAAATGTGTGCACCATGAGAACAATGTGGAGATTAAACATTGGTGCCTTTGGAAGTAACATACAACTGCCTTTGTAAACATTTTTACTCATTTTTGGAAAAATGGTCAACTGGAGGAACCTTAGGAGAAGAAGAATGTCCTTTTTGCACAGCCAGCAATGTTTTTTTTTAATATGCAATGCACAAGTATTTGATTTGTTTGTGACTGAAATAGTGAAGCCTTTCTACCCAGTGGATTTACTGCAAGACTATTGCATTATTTCTTTGAATTCTGAAATGGAAGAAGAAAAGATTTCAAATATCAGCAGCCAGATAAGTGTGACCTTAATTGCCATATATATGTGATATCAATATGGAACAACTTTAAAGATTTATGGCTGTGTAGCCTTTTGTGCTAACATGTGGCTCAGAGTAATACACAAAGGAGTTGGCTATAAACCAGGACAATACGCCTAGATTTCTGCTCAGTAATTATTCTTAGTTGCAGGGGAAAAAATGATAGTGCTATTTTCCTATTCTTTTAATAAGGAAAGGGCTTTTTTGGGGGAAAATACTACTTTGTACGTAGACAAAGGAATTCAAATAATTATTTGATGTTTAGAAACATGGAAGACCATTGTGGTGTCATTTCATTGCAAGTACACAAATTCCATAAATATGGAAAATGTACCCCTGAGGGAAAAAAGTGTCCTATTTCTATTATGCCAAACAACTTTCTTGACAACTTGACATCTTTTGCCAAACAAGATTTTGGCAATAGAATGTTGCAGATAGTCATTATAAGGCCACACAATTCAAACTAGTTACTTTTCTTAAATGAASTATTTCTAGCAACTAGGAAGTAAGAGAACATGAAGCAAAATGTTTCTTCTGCATTAATCCATTTGTTTCATTGAAGGTGAAGAGAAGTAACTGCAGGCAGACTTTAGTTGGCTGTGATTGCATACATACAGCACACACTTCCATTTGTCATAGTCTCAAAAAACATAATTGCTCAACATATTCAGAATACATAACAACAGGTCATGACTAAATTCTGCTCTCCTCCAATTTAAAGTCAGAGAACCACATATTTGGATTTAAGTGCAAATTCAACCCTCTGAATTTAGCCCATGTTCCTTCTAAGTAATTTTGGCAAATATATTTTCTTTAATGATTCTTCACCAGCAGAAATAGATACAGAAATCAAAACTGACTCATGAAGTCCTACGGAAGGCATGATTTTGCTTACAACACTTTAAAGTTCATTTGAAAATTCCCTGATTATCACTGACATTTCCAAAAGTACTCAGGAGTTCTGCTCTGTGATATAAAAATAGTTATCTTGTTTTTAGCTCAACTCTCTTTCAAAGATATTTATCCGAATGGTTGGTTAAATTTGCAGTCCCTAAGACAAACAGACGAAATACTGATAACTAGCAAAGATTAGGTAATACAAAATTGGACATAATCTTAATTTTCTTTCAAGGTCATTAGAATTTTTATGTTGCAGATAAATAATATGACTCATTTATTTATTTGAAATTAATTAAAATATTTAACATATTCAGCATATGCTACTAGAAAAGGTCATCTGCTCTCTGTGTAGATGGGGTTCTCTTGTAACATAAGAAATGTTAATAATGCTGATCCTAAAAACAAACGGTTTCAAAAATGTCCCAATTGAAATTTGAAAATAAATATGAGTATGTGTTCAGGTTTCCACTTATATACTACAGTATTGTCTAATCACATAACAGAATAGCTTCTGCACACAAGCCATCAACTATTTTGACCTGAGCCTTCATGCGAAGTATTAATTTGCTTTGCTGCATAATAGAACCAGTTCTGCTATCACCGCAGAGAGCTGCTGTGCATTGCATTAGAAAGAGATATGACATAAATTTCAGCAGAAGCAGTGCTAAAGTTAATGTCTAGCTTGTAATTTTGGTCAGTAGCACCTTTGTACATCTGAAATACGTGAAATATGTTTTTTGCTTGTTAGACCACAAATGACATTTTGTTTTGCTAAGAAAGCTTCCAAGTTATGAAACAAAACCAAGGGAAAGGCACATTGAAAGTATCACTTGTGTTAATGTAGAAGTGTCTGAGGGAGTGGGTAGAATCAAGCAACAGAGCACAGCGAACAAAGCTAATTTTATCTTGCTTCTCAGCAAAGTAAATTAGTCTTTACTTCCTCAGTAGGTTTTCAGTGCCAGATAAGTTGATGCAAAGATGGCTCAGGATCCCAACAGTCTGCAGCATACAGTATAAATAAAAAAATGGAAAGATCTGTTTAATTTGACTTGCATTAGTTGTCCTCTAATAATTATCCACAAATCCGTGCTGTTTTCCTGTGAGTTTCTCTCTGCTAACAGAGTCATTGTCAAACTGGGGCTCTGCTGCAGTACAGCATGTCACCTGGGAGCCCCTCAGTGAATCTATGCTTGAGAAGCTCAATTGCTCTAGTGTAGAAAGCTGCCATGCAAGTCTACTAAAACCAAGATAAAGCAACTAAGAGTGTTTAAGCTGTGTGCTACTATCTCTGTCAAAAGCAAGGAATAGGGACACTTTTCTTCATACAAAATACTCATCCTTTTCTGTTCAGCAACTGGAACAACTTTGGCAACATGATTGCTGTTTTATTTGCCAAGTTATATTAGTTCCCACAGACTCATCATTGGTCCATACAGGGTCATAACAGTACAATCTGGCTTTACAGTCCACTGAAAATTAGCCTGAATATCTATGGCATATTTTTAATACTTACAAATTTTTACAGAAATACCATTAACCAATTCAAGTTACTTCCTTCTGGAAATGCAGGCAAGTGCTCTGACCTAGTTTTATGCATTTATTTCTCCACTTTCTTTTTATCCCTGCCTTCCTAATTAAGTGGACTCCATGCTGTTCTCTCTAGCTTTTGGAAACTTCCAAAACATGAAGCGATCTCTGAGAAGACAATGAACAGTACACAGCAAAATCTGAACAAATTTCTATCCTATTTCATGGAGTACTAAGCCTAGTGCATTTTGAACTTCCAAAATTTAAGATACCTCCTGTAGCATGATAAGAGAACCTGTTTAAATATCAAAGCCCAATTTTGCTGAATTMAAAATATAAACATTATGTTGTTTGAAAAGACTGAAAGGTATAAATTTTGCACTTATCAATGTAATAATAAGATTTCCTTAAAAAGAGATTAACTTCAAATGTCTTTATCATTAGCATACTGGTATTTTCCATTATTTGCATTTGCTAGCAACCTTTTTGTCCTTCCAGGAGAGAATGCTTGTGCTTATTTACACAAAATAAAGATAGCTTCACTTCGTAAGTTCAATATTTTGGGCAAGCAAAAATATACCAGTCTGCTAGCCAGTCTTAGCAGGAAATAGTCCTAGTGCTGATCACAACGAGATGACTTGTGGTATCAGTTCATTTTGAGAAGTTTAGCAAACATGTTATCTCTAGCAACAGGTCTGATGTAATGTTTATAAGTTCAGTCTGTTCTGTTTTGCCATTGTTAGTGATACGCTTGTTACCAAAACAACCTAAAAGTCTTTTCTTCATCATGATCTTCAGAAGGTCACATACAGATGATGCTTCATCATGATCTAATATTTGAAACATATGTTTAAAGAGAAATCCCTCATGCTGTCAAAACAATTTTCCTGAATTTAAAACTTTAAATCTTACTTATAATGAAGCTTGAACAACTTTATACTCCAGAAAGCTTTTAACTGATAATCTGATCTTAATGTAAATAGGTTCCATTTTGTCCAAATAATGAATATGTCAAGTTGTATGGTGGATTATCTATATGACTACAAATGCTTACTTAAAATTATGGATAGATGGCCATGTATATTTGTTTAGTTAAGGACCACTACATGTCCTGCAGGACAGTTGAGCCAAGGCTGACTCATAATCACAGAGGGAAAATTGTATGGAGAGCTAATTAGAAGGAAAGAGAAAAAAATATGCAGTCTGTATAATGTATTTCTTCAAGATTCTGAAAAGGCATCAGGTTTGTTAATACTCCTTTTACACTCAACACATTTTCTGTTTCAAACAGTGTCTTTAAAGTGCTTAAATTGTTACTATGATCATGTCACACACACTTTTTTCCCTTTAATTTCCAGTCTTGTGGACTGTCAGTTCAAATGAGCTCTTTCTAATCCTGACACTACCAACACCAGGAGAGATTTGCAGGCTGCAATGATTCCATCACCTCTGTGCTGACGAGAGGGTCTCTGCATACGTGTCACCACCTAGAACCTCATAAGAAATGCTGCTGATGCAATGGAAAATGAATCCAGCTCCCCAATTCTTAGCTGAGTTGGGTCAGTGGGACTACTGTTTGAAGCAACGTTTCTTTAATCCTTTTTCTTCATCTAAAGTAAGAAGTTATAACTGAATATGCACATCATGAAGATCTGATTGATAAGGAAGTACAATTTGTAGTCATCTTCAGAGTAAAGCAATACTTCAAATTTCTCAGTATTATATATGTATAGAATATTTATTATATGGAAATTCACAACTACTCTTCTCATGCCTCAGCGTGGCAGGAATGAGTAAGAAGCCATAGGGGAAGTTCTCTATTCAAGATCTTCTCAGCAACTTCTCTAATTACCTCCATAGACAGAAACTTCTTTCCAAGACAGACTTTTTTGGATTGTGCAAATGACTTTTAGTTCTTCCTACCTTTTGCTTGTTGTTAAGGTCCTCAAGAATTTCCTTCATTACTTCACTAGGAAGATGCCCATGACAGTTTAAGGGAGAACATACAATACTTTCTATTTTCTATGTACGTCATCTTTTATCATTTTTGTCTCAGCTGTCTGAAAAGTAGGGGTTCCAGGTCTACATATAAAACAACAGAACTTAACTCTGTGTCTGGATATCTGAAAGGGTTAGAGTTGTGCTACTTCAGAAGCAATGAGTATATAGTAGCAGAATGAAACCAAGTAAAACAAAATGCTCCATTGCCAAGAAACAGAACCTGAGATGACAAATTGTATAAATTACTATTATTAATTACACTTATCTAAGGATTACTTAGGCTGCTTTCAAGCCTACGATGTCTACAGACACTTCTTCTATCAATAAGACCTCCAAAACATGTGACAAGCCCAGATAATCTGCTGAAGTCACATTACATTTTCTTTTCAGCTGCATACATCTTTGCAAATGTGTGCTTTTACAGGAACTTTTGCTGAAAATTAGAATTTTGCTCTCATAGGATCTCTATATAAGATTTCATCAAAAAATGTATTTGGCTCTGTCAAGATCAAATTTCTTTTTGTTTACACTCCTCAAATTCTGAGACAGAAACAACTTGTTACTAGTTAATAATACAATAATACTATACATGTCATTTGTTTCATATTCTGATACATTTCTCTAGTTTGGATATAAAAATGCAAGGATAGAAAGAGAGATCATATTTATAATTTAGACCAAGAGTCAATATTTAAGTTTTTGATGAAATTGTACTTTGGCCAGCATTTTTAATAACAACACTTTGCCTCCCACCTTGTTCAGTACCAACTCAGGAAAAAGTGTGTCCTTACTGAATGATCATATGTCCTCTCTGAACCAGCAGTAAGCGTTGTTACTGAAGGTCATTTCCTGTTTCTTCATAGTTTAGTACCGATCCAGACCAACCTTGTTTAACCTGAAATCAGTGTCGGAGTTCAGGGTCATATGACTTCAGGCAAAATGAACTGGGCCTAGTCATTAAGCTGAATGTTATGTATAATTTCAGTTTAAAAATAAGAGTAATATATAAAACAGCACAGTTTATAGATGCCGAGTTCACAGCTGCTGCTTTTGTTTACTGATGCATATTTCTACTGCATACAAAAGCTTGAGCTTTCCTGTGTTAAGGYTGTAACACACTAGTTCAGGGAAATAAGATACAGATGGAGGCTAGCAGAATAAAATAGATGAAATGTAGCACACAAATATACAGATACTTTACAGCTCCTACTAAGCATACGCTTAGGTTTCATGTCAGACATGTTTCACCAGCAGATATTAAAACTAAGCATGCATGAGCAATGTCCCTATTTAATGTTAATTTGACAACAATGAAAGGAAAACTAGGAACTTCACAACAGGACTTTCCATGAACTTCTGGAAACCAATAAAGCAAGTACGAAAGTGCATGAATCTCAACAACAGCTCTACAACAGTTTTTGCATGTGAGATGTCTAAGCAAGTTTTCACTTGGAGTATCTCAGGGTCCACAGAAAATCTGAAAAGCACTGCTCTAGAGGTTATAGGCAAAATGTCATGAAGAGTACACTTGGCTTACAAAGTTACACATTGATCTGTCTGCATATACATTGTCTCAAAGAAATTTCTGAAGAACTGAGCTGCCATTGAGACATAAAATATAGGAAAGGTATTTTTAAAAATGCCTACCTGTTACCAGTTCTCATCATGTCCCTAGTTCTATTTCTAAGAGTTCTTCCAGAAATTTTGCTTATAAAGAAACTCTGCATTCTGGCCATGTTTGCAACAGTATTCTTAAAATTTATCCCAGAACTGTGGATGTGTCACAACTTATTGTTTTGAAAATAACTTTCATATCTGTATTACAAAGAGCAGAATATTGCATCTGGCAAGGTCTCCTGCCCCTGAATATTTAGCCCAGATGCTAGGTATCCTTGCACAGTCTGGGTTGCCATGGCTATATTCTTGTAGATACCATGTTTGCATAAGATGCTGCTGCTCACTCTGGAGATGTTCTGGGCATCACTGAGTCCTGAATGGGCAGAACAAGTCCACCAAAGATCTACACTGCTTTCCAGCAGCCTGGAGCTGCCCTTTTTTGTCAGAATTGGCAGTTTTTACAGAAATTGTTTCAGATGATAGGTATTATTATATTAAAAGTTCAAGATTCTTTTTTTGACAATTCAGCAGCCCTAAAGGTCACTGTGTTTGGATAAACTGTGGTGGTACATTGTCCCTTTTGAGCTTTTTCTCATCTGACAGACATTGAAAAAGTCTCTCTAATAGTGTGTCAAGGAGTCTAATTTGTGCAACATTATGTAACACCAATTTTAGTTTCATGAAATAGGAAACTACATAGCTGTGGATGGTTCCAGACATCCATGGTCACAGTGGGGACAATGAACAGAGAAGGACCACTAGGGAAAACTGTCTGATAAGCTGAAAGATCCTCCCTTGTTTAACCTAGCAAGCAAAGGTTGAAAGGAACAGAAGCACACTTATCGATAACAGCAGGCAGGAAGAAAAGACACGTAAGCCCAAGGAGAACATTGGCTTTAAAATGGTTAGGCAAAATAAGGCTGGAAATTAGAAGAAAGTATGTGAAATTCAAATGAGGGGCTGAGCACTGTAGTAGACGTAGCACGGGTGAAAACCTTGCTAGCTTTAAGATGCAGCTTAAGCATAACATGGCTGGCTGCAGTAGAGTGGGACTAGACAGGGTCTGTTACAGTAATCTGTCCCTACTTGAATCTTAGAGGTACACAAGCTGTGCACCCGGAACTTCAGGACTACAGGGAGGCATTTTAGTGCCTGTGACACCTCCTCTGCACCCATTTAACACTTTGGGACTTCTTTCAGACTGACGCCCCTCTTTGTCAAAGTCAAATCCTACCCTAAAAATTCTGCAGTCTACAATGCTGAAGATGTAGCCCAGATGTAATTGAGAAGGGTAGACTGTCCTGTTAGAAATTATGCAATAGGAGTGGGACTAGCAACAGGTTCAGAGTGCCTTTTTATGCCCACTATGTGTCCCATCTTCTCCTCTGTCACAGTGATGTCAGTGGTATCAAGAAAAAGGGACTAACAGCTCTAATGCCCCCTTAACTTCCTTTCCTCTTGTATCAGAAATAGAGTGGCCCCAGGACTAGGGAGGTGATCGTCTCCCTGTACTCGGCACTGGTGAGGCTGCACTTCAAATACTGTGTTCAGTTTTGGGGCCCTCACTACAAGAAAGACATTGAGGTGCTGGAGCGTGTCCAAAGAAGGGCAATGAAGCTGGTGAAGGGTCTAGAGCACAAGCCTTATGAGGAGCGGCTGAGGGAACTGGGGTTGTTTAGCCTGGAGACAAGGAGGCTCAGGGGAGACCTTATTGCGCTCTACAACTACCTGAAAGGAGGTTGTAGCGAGGTGGGTGTCGGTCTCTTCTCCCATGTAACAAGCAATAGGACGAGAGGAAATGGCCTCAAGCTGCGCCAGGGAGGTTTAGATTGGATATTAGGAAAAATTTCTTCACTGGAAGGGTTGCCAAGCATTGGAACAGGCTGCCCAGGGAAGTGGTTGAGTCACCATCCCTGGAGGTATTTAAAAGATGTGTAGACGTGGCACTTAGGGACATGGTTTAGTGGTGGACTTGGCAGTGCTAGGTTAATGGTTGGACTCGATGATCTTAAAGGTCTTTTCCAACCTAAATGATTCTTTTTATCTATTACTCTCCTCTCCAGTAAACAGACCTTTGAAAAGGGAACATACATACGAGAGCAACAAGAGAGATGGGAGGCAGCTGAACATAAGTCTTCTCTCTATTCAGTATTTATTTTGCTATAATTATGCACCAACATCCTAGGGCATGAGGACATATGTCAGTATTTTCAGTTTGCAGGTCTCTAAGAAGTTACGAACACAAGTGAAAAGACATGCTATATCAGGCAGGAAGCTGCTGATGAGTCACATTGCCTTGAGGAACAAGGCATACCTATTCTGCATTAGGGAAAGGAAAGAGATTGTACTCAGCTAAGCTCTCTCCACATAAAAACGCTTTGTTTGTGAAAAATAACAATGTCAGTAAATAGGATTAATTTTCAAGAAGAAACTTATGTATTTTGTGTCAGCAGTCCTGCTTTTCAAATTATTTCTAAATACATTATTCCGTACTTGAAATAAAACTCTGTCAAGCTCTTGGGGTCTTTTTGGGTTTCGTTGTTTTCTTGGTTGTTTTGCATGGTTGCTGGTCTTATCAAGGATATTCTGATCTGGAAATAAGCATTTGATCATTTAAAAGTGAACATAAATGTTTGGCTTTCAACCAGGCAAGCTGTGAAAAAGGAAKTTCCTTAACTAGAAGTTAAACACTTCTAGTTCATTTTTTACTTGGCTTTTTTCTTATTTGTAGTGGTGTTTACTCATTTATATGTGCCAATCATTACAGAGAGAATACAAGAATACTTGAAAATATGTATGAGGAAGTACAATACTGGGGGCCTGGAAATTTTGCATACAAAAAGACTGACTAAGAAGCATTTATATCTTCTCTTGAAAAAATAAATACACAGACCATTGCCTATTTTTCAGGAATTTTAGAAGATACCAGAAAAGGGCATTGGCTTTCCTTTTATATGATATTAAGAATACTTACTTCTCCTATATTTAGTAACACTAATCCCTGTAATGGGGATGGTTTTGAGGTTCATTGGCATTAGTCATTCCATGGATATTTGCTCAGTGAAGTACAATCACTAGTTTCTAGTCAAGGCAGGCAGACTGGAGGTGCACTACAGGGACCCATGATTCCTGTTTGAGCAGCTGGAATAGAAATTTATAGTGCAAAGGCTAGCATTCAATTTGGCATTGCTATTACAAATGCCAGTCATTCCCACCCTCATTGCCAACAAAGTGTTGTCTGCCAAGCATGGCAGCCAGTTTGAAAGAAGATTCACCAAACATTGCACTGGCTCTGAGTCCCACTCACGTTAACACAGCTGAGGCTTGAAAGGAACCCTTAGGGACAGGCAGCAAATATTCTAAAACTACATGGACAAATGGAAACCTTTGCCTCTAGTCAAGGCAGTAAAGCTCTGCCAAACCTTCTGCCACTAGAAATCCCTCCCAGCATACCTCTGCTTCTAGCTGCTATCATTCATCTTCTCTAGGAACCCCTTGGAATGGCACAGGCACTGTGGAGCAGAAGGGGAGAAGACAGATGGTTAAAATGTCTTCTCATATCCTGTCAAATCCAAGCCTTACAGTTGCACAGAAGCACGTGGGACCTAACCAGCTCTTCCTCTTTTGTTCCAGTCTGTTTGTCTCTGATGAACACACTGTACTATAAATTGATTCCCAGAGCAATGAATAAAAACTGAGCAATTAGGCAACATACTTCACCTAACCGTATTCCCACCGTTGTCCATCTGGTCTCATGTTAAACGATCCATTTAAGAGACACTATTACACAGAGTCATTCCAGTAACTTTCCTTTTTTTAATGTTAAAAAAATCCAACAACTATCAGACACAATTTCTGTCACACTGCCTTCCTCCTCTGTGCTTATACTTCGCATGTGCTTTACAGCACTTGTTCTAACCACTTGCATTCCTCATTTTGCCAATATAGGCACATTTAGTTCTCTTAAGCAATCATTTCAAATGAGACACCGTAGTTGGAAGAAACTATCAGGCAGCCAGATCTCTGCAGTAGAGGATGCATCAGTCACTGTATGACTTACTACTATTGATAGTAGCAGGACCAAACTCATGCAAGACTGTTGGCCAACGCTAGAGTACTAGAAATGTGATTCCTCCCATTGCTGCAAATTATTTCTGTGTTCAAATAAATAGAACAATGTTTGTAACCAAGCAACCCTATTTCTACTCCCAGCCATTGGCACTTTTGCACATATTCTGCACTTCTATATCCTCTAGATCTTTTGAGGAGTTAAGGTGGAGAAATTAAGACAAAGACATTTGCAAGGACTTGCATGCCCAGTTCCTTTTGGAACATCCGAAACACAGAGATGGCTTTGAAATGCTCATGCCTAATCTGTTTATTTCCATAAGAAACAAAGTTTCATTAGAATGTCTTTTTCTTTCCAATAACTGGCAAAAAATCCTCAAACCCAAAACATGTATTATGCAACCTCAAGAGGGCAGCATGGTATTTCAAGAATCACCTTACAAAAAGGTAATAATGCCTTAGCATAACAGAAGGCTCTAATGACAGCATAAAATTAAGGTTGTTGTAAAAATTAATTATTAAAAAAAGGCAAAAAATAAGGTAAGTTCGTGGCAGTATCATTAGCTTACCTGTTTTGCTGCTGTCCGTGTAGCGCCACGTGACTCACAGTAGCAGATGATGTAGGATTGCAGTTTCCAGATATATGTCCCATATGCTGTAGCAGCTACATCAGCATAGCCCTCCGTGCCAGTTCTTGCTTAACCAATACCTACTATGAGCAATCTGTTCAAAATTGTGATGGCACTGTGTCTAGGGCAAGGAACAGCCTACTTCTGTGATAATGAAATTCTTGCCTGCGAGTGGTAATAACTCTGTTCATGCTTTCAAATGGTACATAGAAATTTAGGATTATAGGAACACTGCCTGCAAGGTGATCTCATGAGTAACTGAGTACAGTTGCCTTTTATGGCACTGCATCATTTTGTCCTTTCATAAACGTATTATGTTCCATCTTAAAATTAGATTATTTTTCCCTCTTACTACTTCTCTTGGAAGACTATTTCATAATTTCTTTGCTCTAACTGACCTTATATAAAAATTGCACTCCAGATTTATTCTTAGCTAAATTATATCTTTTGGTTCTTGTGTCAACATTATCTGTTAGCCTGACGCAGATGGATTAAGAGGGAGAGATGCACTTCACTCATAAGAGAGAAGCAGCAATATGTTTATTGATGTAAGACAGTGATTTAACAAAGTTTTGTAGTAAATGCAACAGTGAGTTAACAAGATTCAATCCAAGGTACACTTGATTATTTACTGCACAGAGGACAGGGTCAGACAAAACTGTCAGGGAGATCCTCCCATTGAGTCATGAGGTTCAGAAAGGACCCCCTTGCTTTCTAAACTCCTTCTCTGAGAGGAGTCTAGGTGCGGCTGGATGCAGTCCTAGTCCCAGACTTGGTCAACGGTTTATGTCTGAAGGATTGTATATGTGCAATCAATCCTTTATATCACTTAGCTAAGATTTCCAAGTTTAGCATGCTATTAGTCACTTACCGAGGATCTGTTGTGGCAAGGAATCTCTCAACCTTGAGAAGTAACCCTGAGAGGTGTCCCTACTTAAGGGGAGATCCTGGCGTGCAGCCTGCTGCTGTGCAGGAGAACTCAAAGGGCTCTTGGGCTGCGCGCTATTTATGTATAAGATGATTGACTACTAGTCATATTTACATACCAACTGTAGACATTAGTTTCTTCTAAATTTGGCTTGAGTCGGACATTGACCAGCATTGTGGTTAGGTGGAGGCATTGCCTATTGTGTTGTTATCTGTCTCCCCCGAATCCATTTTGAGCTGGATGCATCCATCATGACCAGACACATCCATCACGGTTGCCACAGGTGGTTATCACTTGAGCAGGGTTACGGGAAAAGGTCAGGTCAGGGGCAGGGGGAGCACACCGTCAGATAGCCCCAGCACTGCTTCTGTTTTGGTTAATTAAACATGTTTCTATCTTTTATGCTATGACAAAACCCTCCAATTCCTTGATCATTTTAGTAACAATTCTCTCTGCCTGTTCCCATTTTAATCTCCTTCCTTGAGCACAGATGATAGATAATAACTGTATTCCAGATGAATAATCCCCAAATCACTGGCCTTAATACTTCTTCAAGTCTATTGGAAATTCATCATGTCACCACATGTGCCTTTTATAGCACTGATGAGTCAGGGATGGCAACGTTAGGATGTATTCTGAAGACTTGGAGGAGGAATAAACTTGAGAGTTAGCTGCAGGTACAACCTCCAATTCTGCCATCACTGTGCAACGGTTCAAGACAAACAAGACTGCATCTCAGGTACCTCATTTTAGAATGGTGATAATATCCACCCATGCTTCTATATAAATGATACCACAACTACAAAATTATATAGAAATCTAATACATACCATATGTCTCAATAGCATACTTTTCAGCTCACTAAAGTAGTATATGTGCTGTAATTCTCACATGATCTGTCCAAGGTCAGCTAAGAGCTTTGATACTAGTATATCACTGCATAACTCATAGTAGTTCACATATTATGATAATTTCTTTTTTCAATTGCATTTTCCAAAATTAAACCTCTCTCATTCCAAGAGAATGCCTTCTGGAATTATTCTTGAAGTTGGTGTGATTACTTTCATCATAAATCCTGTGTACTAAGGAGAAAATTTCTAACAGCACTTTTATGACCAGTGCTTCTCAACATYTTTCTCTCTCCCAGTTGTAGTACATTGCAAAATAAAAACTAACTTCTTCCTGATTTCTTTGGTTATATTTTTTTGTTAGTTTTGGGTTTGTTTCTGAGAAAGCATTTGACCTGAAACACAAAGGACTGCTCCTGGCATCAGAAAAGTGTCCAGTGATTGCACAATGGAATAATCAGCAACATTTCTCATATAATCAGGATCTCATACTTGATATCCAACCCAAATGTATCAATTCTTCCAAAATTATTTGTGCTTAGCACTATGTGTTTTGATCCTGCAGCAAATTATCTATGGCAGGGCTAAGCCAATCCTAATGGGGGACATTCAGATAGCATCAAAACACGGCAGTACTTGTGTTGGCAGGACTTGGGTGAGTGCTAAACCTCTCCTAGAGGCCAGTGCACTGGTGATATGTGCATCTCTGGGTGAGATGTATTTAGTGCCCTATCAGCCAGAATCCTATTAAACACAACTTTGTGTTTGTGACTTGGGTGGAGATAAGCAGTGCTACAGGGGAAGAAGAGCTACCACACTCATTGGCCTTATGCTCACAGCTAGCAATCAATTTTACCTCTGCCTGTGAACATGAAATAACAGACTGTGAAACAACACAATATCCAGGGTATCTGGCATTGCACAGCATCCTAAGCAGAGTAAGTTTCATCCAGTCCTTGGCCTAGGAACTCAGTGAAGCTAGATATCAATTCCAGGCATACTGAAACACAGAGAGCTCCACAAACCACAGAATTCGAAAAAGGGTTCAAGGAAGTGGTGGCAGATATTTTATCTCCTGCATGCTATGTAGTTCAGCAGCTAGCCACAGTTAACACAAAAGAAAATGCAATAGCAAGTTACTCTTCTGACGTTCTTTGTTCAACAGATGGTTTGCAAGCACGTTTTGTCTATCAGAACCTAACACTGCCTCTTCTCTTTCTAAGTAGGAATTTGTCCTGCTCGCCTAAAATTTTTGGGGGAATCTGTTCTAAGACTTCTGCATTTAAAATAACAATCCAATTAAATGCTTTTGATTTTACAAGGTTTCTACACATTTAATAAGTGATTTGATGTGAAATAAAGCAAACACAAAAAAGCTTCCAGACTGAATCACCTTACAGCTGAAAAGATAAAACATACCAATGACTAAAAAAAAGGGGATATATTTTCATGACTGACCTATACCACGCTCTAATCCAAGTGGGCTCTGCAATTACATAATTCCTAGGAATTTAAAAGTAGCACTTCTACATGCCTGGATCACTGATTCATTCTGGTACTGTTTAACGCTACTGCTTCTTGTAATGTATGGCCTGTACAGATGCAACTACAGCTTTTAGACATTTAGCTGACTTCTCTCAGAATTCTGATTCAGAGATCAGTTTTCTTGCAGAGAAGGATGAGTACACTCACAACTATGGATTAGTCCTGGCAGCTTTTTTCTAGTTGAGAAAGGAAAAGAGAAAAAGTAACAGGCTGTGACTCTTCAGAATAAATCACCAGCTCACACCTGCAATGCTGGAACAGCTCTTCTGATACAGCTCCATGAAGCTTGGGAAACTTCAGCTGTAAAAGCTTCTGGTATCTTTTTTTCTAGCTGATCTCTATATTTCATTGTCCCAGGTACCTAGCAATATTCAATTACACAAAGAAAGGAGACACATATGATGCCATCTGCACACACGCAATTACATTATGGTAGTGAAAAAACATGGAGGTGGGATTACCCATTACTGGATACTATCATCATTTATCCTGTTGAGAAGCCTGCATACCATGAGCTTAGTCCTGCACTTCTTTCACTCCCCAAACTCCTCCTGAGTCAGATTCAGGGTGTAACCATTTTTTGTTGGACAAAGGCAGGGATAGTGAGGCTGAAAAGAGACAAGCTATGGCTCCCTGGATCTCGTCCCCAAACCCAAACCTGGAGGAGGTTAAAGGAGATGGAAATCTGCTTTGACACTTGCCAGACAGCAAAGCTTAAAACTGTATCCTCTGAAAAGAAATAGCAGAAAGACATGTCTCTAGTCACGTTTTCCTCCATCCCCAACACACATGCTGTACCAAGATTAGATACACATTCAGCCTTCCCAGCTGGAGAATCCCAAGTTCCTTCTGGTCAGTATTTACTGTTTCAAAGCTGCATTGGAAGTAGAGCAAAGCCAAATCAGCCCCATGTATTCATGCTTCATTCCAAGTGCCTGGACTGTACATCCATCCCCGCCCCCTCACCCCCAAACCCAAGATTTACATAACTGGAGTGTTCACTTTGTTAGCAGTTAGCAGGTTTTACACTGCATTATTTATTACCTTGAGAAAAATCAAAGGACCATCACTGGGTCTGAAATTCACTGAAAAAACATTAAGTAAGTGAGCCAACAAAAAAAATGCTTTTCACACTTAAGGCAGATATTCAGTGACTTCCTTAATATATATAAATATATCCTGATCTGGGAGCCCACCTAAGTCATTTAGTGGTGTCTACTGTCTTCCGTTAAAGTCTTTGTGGTATTATTGGGTAAAATTAACTCATAAACAGAAGGCTTATATATGATGAACAAGAAAGAGATAGTAAACAGCTTTTGCACTCTGTCTTCCAAAGACTGAAAGCAATACATCAGCCCAAAACACTCCAACTGTGAGAGCACATTGGAAAAGGAGATGGAGGAAGGTAGGCTCCGAAACAAAGATCATAGGGCAAAATAACACAGATTAACAAAAATTATGTAGGAGTCCTGCTTCTTAACATGTGTTAAGATTTCTATCATTGCTGATGTTAATAATTGACATAAAGTACAGTGAGAGTTAGATAACAGCAGGAACGTTCAAGCTAGGAACTCATTTCATTTTCCAGCAGTGTGAGGCACTGGGTAATGGGGGAATGCATAACCTCATTTCAGAGATGATCTTGCTTCACTGCGTTACATCTCGAGGAATTTTATACTGTCTAGAAAGAGATTTCTGCTTGTGGCATGTAATAGGAGGTGTTCTTCAGAGAGTGGAAAAAGAACAGGATGTGAATTTTGTGTTCATGAAAGTGAGGAATTAATAGCAAAGCCTTGAGTCAGATATAAGCTGCGTGGGTATTGTGCAAGCCTCATCACACAGCACTGCCACCTCACCCCAATTTATGACCTGGAACACAGCAACTTTTACAGCTTTTAGCTGGAACTGCAAGTTGTCCCAAAGCATACAATGATTTTATAAATACAAGGGAAAGAGGTAAAAGCTCCAAATTTCTTTTGCTCTTTAGCCTAGCTCAAGTATAAGCTGGACAAAGTCTGATGACACACTGCACCTCCTGAGCCTGCAGATCACATTGCTGGCATTTAAGTTCAGGGTTTAAATACACTCACTCTGTATTCCCTGAACTCAGAATGCACATGCAAGCCAAGATTTGTTCTCTAGCACAACCAAGTACAAGTAAATGAGTAGGATCAACTTTAGCATGGGTATGATCTGCACGTTCATGTGGGCAGGCCATATTTTAATTTTCACAATCATATCTGATGGGGTAACATTTTTAATGGCCTCACAGAGTGCCAGAAAATCTCAGCCTGCACAGACTGCTGAGATCAGTGTCCTCTGTGTACAGCTTGCCAGCCCCCAGAATTCACCAGAGAGAGGGAATTCAGGCTTGCTTCTCTTCACACTTGCCAGAGTTCCTGCTTTCTGGTTCATACCACCAAAAGCCAGCTTAAACCAGAGGTGAATCCACTACATGATATAACAAATGGCTATTGCTCTTATTTGTCCTGTATGTTCTTATCTTACAGTTTGCAATTAATCACCACCCTGGAAATCAAACACTAAGGTATTTGTACATTCTCTTTAAAATACATTTCAATTGCCTTTTACTTGAACTGCCCTGTCCTTTGCCACACCTGCTCAATGCATCATTCTGCATAGCACAAACTATACATACCTGAAGAGACTGATGACTCATGCTAGACAGGGAACATAATCACCATAGAAAGAATATAAGATTGAAAAGTATGATGCAATTAAATATAGAGGGATGTCTGTTCAGTAGCAAATAATCATATTTGCATGGTGATGTTAGTTACAGTACGTCATTACTGAGGACTAGGTTCTGTTCTCAGTAACATGAAATTTTCTTCAGTATGTGTCCGTACAAGCTACGTGAGTACCAGGTTTGTACTAAGCACCAAAGTCATGTACAGGAAAACTGTAAATCTAATCCCWTCTATTTGGTATGTACACATTTTTTGGTGCATGTTAGCTTAGCCTTTGTGATTGTTGAAATCTAGCTTATTCTCTTCTATCTGGAGATATTTTGCTTTTTGCAGAGAAGATAATTGRGAGAGGTTGATTTTATGGGAACAGTAGTGCAGATGAATTGGTCTCCTATCTAACATTTATAGGGAAGGTTTCCCTGGTTTTAGCATAGCTCACAGGTACAGTTGAAGGTACAGCTAGTTTCTCTGTACTGCCGTTAAGCTTAGAGTACTCATCAGGTTTTAGAACAAATACCTTAGATTCCCAAAGCTGTTCTTGTCCCTCATCATATAACCTGCAGGGATTGCTCCATTACCTCCCTCAGGTCGTGACGGTGTTGTATCTTTTTTTTTTAGCACTGAAATGTTTTTGCCATTCTGTGATGTATTTCCACAATAAGTTGTATTTTGCAAATATGCAAACAGATGGCTCTGGAGATTGCTAGGCTTCCATGTGTCTGAAGGACAGCCACATTATTGCTGGAAATAGTCACTGCTTATTTGTTTGAAAGAACTTCATTTCTATACAAAAAAAGCCTGAAACAACTGGAAATGCTGAAAGCAATATTCCAATCGTTACACATCCTGAGACTGATTCAGTGAAGTTCTTGTCACAGATGCAAAGTCACGTCCAGACTGAGATGTCCTTGGGTGATCACTCTCAAACTTCCATGAACAAAAGCAGTTTTAGCAGTACCAGAGCTGAGAAAGATTGGCTTCTCACAATCTCATGGACTCACAGTCAGAAATTGTTGATCAAAACTTCCATGAGGATGGCATACTCACAATGGTTCACTGCTGTGTGGATTCTGTGCTGTCTATTAGTAGGCACTGCGACCTTCCCCTATGTTGAGACACTGTTGTATGTAAACCCTCCTTCCCTTTTTCTCCTTGTCAAAGAGGGTGGAACTGGCCAATATGGTTCAGAAGTTATAAGGACAAAAGGTGGAAGAGAAAGACACCATGATCAAATAAACCCTGTTTCCACAGAAAATAAGGCTAAAAATAAAGTTACCTATTGTATTTCAGAGAGTCTACTTTGTTGCGAGGAAGCTAAAAAAGCACACATTTACAGCCCTACATTTATGCATTACTTGTATTAATGTGGTGTGAAATACCACTTCTCCTGAACCAATACAAGGACTGAGCTCTGAGTCAGCTGAACTTGTATTATGAAGGAAGGAAAATGAACTAACTAATACTTTATTCAAAGTTTTACTGGCAGCTTGTCTGTTCTGATGATTTAACTGTTATTTACACTGAAACCAACATGCAAGAAGATTGTAGCCTATGACTCCCAAGGGAGCAGCTATGGAATTTTTGCATTCTGCAGAATGTTATGGGTTGGCAACCGCTCCTGTGTGCTACACAGATCACTTCAATCCCATGTGTTTATCCTATAAACAAGAAAGTGCTCCACACTGTTGTGCTAAAGAAAATAGCTGAAATCTAAAGCAGCTCAGTCCTGTTTAAGCTGTCCCCAGACACACTGACTACCACGCGGGTTTGTTTTTCATTTATTTGTTAATGAAAGCTGGCAGCAGATACTACACTTTTATTGAGCACATTAATCATTGAAAGAAAACAGTATTTCTGCGGCTCTGGCAACTCCTTYACAACACATAAATAAGGCCTGCTGCTTTCCTGTTAACCCTCTACCTAAGGTAGAATCCCCTAAAGCACTGGGTTTCTTTGCAATAGTATATTTCTGCTGTAAGACTGGATGCCTAGTGTGGATTCAAGTAAGATCTGAAACCATCCATCTGGCTTCTGATTCAAAATTCAACTTGTGGCAGTAAGTACAAAGAATGTGTGACAGGTGCTTGGATGCTTTTGAGGAACAAGAATGCAATCTTGATCCAGTTGCTAGTTTTCACAGAATAGTAGTAAGAATAACAACAGCTTAACACTACTGATTCCTGTCATTCATAGCTATATTATAGCACTCACAACAGTATGTGCTGAATGCCTGTAAGGCATTAGGGAATTCCTTGTGTGTGTGCCATATATAGCCTTCATAAATGTATAGCCACTAGCACATTCACTTGCTCATCTTGTTACAGGGTAACATGAGGGGTGTGTAAGTGCACAACCTACCAGAGATCTAATTAGCCCTTAAGCAGGCCTTTTCTTCTCCCCACTCCTAGTTTACAGGTTATATTATTAATGGCGCTCTTGGGACAACCTTCTCTCTTGAGAGCAAGCTACGCTGCACACACTATTCTGACAGAAACTGCTTACAGCTCAATACTGTATCTAAGAGCTCCAAACATTCAGATTCATTGCACTTCTGCTAATTTGTGCCATGCAGCAGAATTACAGCACACTACCTGTGGGGACCTGTCCAGAAGGTAGGATGGCACTGTTTAGGTGGGGTATCGGGTCTTAAACCAGTGTTAACAAATATGACCTACTCTCTTCAGCAAAGCTGCACTACTGCAGATGATAATCATAACCTTTATATTCTCATATCCCCACATTTAAAGCTTTGACCATATTTCCAAGGAAGGAGAGTAAATTGGAGAAATGCAGTTCATGCAGCTGTGGAGGTACCAATCCAAGACCGAAGGAGCCATTAAGTACAGGCTACTTTAAAAACATTTTACTGATCAAATAACCTGTTATTCATATAAAGTTTCTTTACCTCCTGCAATGGAAAAAATCCCTGAGGTCGATCTATTAAACTCAGTGGAGACAACAATGATAAATGTAATCCTCCTTGTGTCTCTGTTATTGTATACTCTAGGTTATATAGAAGGATGTACCTGCCTGATGACCAAATCATTTGTGCTGCAGAATTATGGAAAATTATTCTAAGAGTTGAGTATAACAAAGGAGATGACAAGCAGTCCTTGGGGGAGGTCTGCACATACTAGTCTACAAAGAACAAATTACCACGGAAATCTCTATAATACAAAATACTTTACTGTACTGAATTAGGCATTACTTCCCCCCCCCCCCCCCCAGCCTAGCTTCCAAATTGCTTTCTTAAATCAGCCCTAGGAGAAATCATCTGAATGCATATGTCTTCATTAGTCACTGTAATGAATTCAGTGCAAATTATAAACATACCAGATAAATTAGTTTTACTCTGGTCTACTTGGGAGCAAGTCTCTTAGCTATATCCAGTTTTATTCACACTTCTTCCCTCTTTGCCCACATGAGTACAGTAGCAAAGAATAGCCTGGGCTGAAAAAACAACGGTGAGATGTCACAGAAAGGGAACAGTGCTAGCAGGTACTCTTCAGCAGCCTTACAGTAAGCACAAATTTCAGTTTCTCGTTTTAGACACCTTGGCAATAGATTTCCTGATAGATGGAAAATGCAGGACTTGTTAATTGTGCCTGCTTGGTGGTTAAGTTCATATCTCTCCAGTAGATACTGCATTCTCCAGCCTGAAACAGAAGTTTTCTAGTAAGAACTAGACTAGTCCAGCTTGGTGTTTACATGAATTTGTGTGCAATCTCTAAGTTCGTTATTCTTCAAGTTATCTTTTAGTTTTCCTCTGTCCTGTAGGTTCACCCTAAAGGTGTAAGTTTATTGTGAACAATATTTATTAAATGCAATATAGTGTCAGCTGCGGCTCCTAGAATAATAAATAATATTTGATTTTGTTATTTCTTTCTACATGAACATTTTAAGATCTGTATGACTGCAAACAAAATATCCCAGATGAATATAAATGCTAGAATACTGATTCTCTTTCTTGTTAGTTCCTATGATCTCTAGCACAGGAAAATAGTTAGGAGCAATTAGAAAGCAATTTCTGAACAATTTTTAAACTAATTTTGCCACATTTCCCACTGAAACCAAACTGTTCCTGGTTTACTTATGTCAGTGCTAAAGAAATTCCTTCATATCAGATCACAAAAATTCTGTTATTATTTGCCTGAATTGTTACCTAAAAAGCTTAAATATACTTGTGGAAAAGGGTCAGTGAATTAGATTTTAGACTAACAAAAAAATTTCAAAGACCTAAGGCAATTATGTCACTATGCCTGCTGTAGCTTCTCTTCGCTTGTCTATGGCAGGTAAATCTTTTGTTGCTGATACTAGCTAATATTAGTGCACCTCAAGTAGTAAAACTTAAAAAATATTTGATTATTCTGCATGCTTAAAGAGTTTGGATGCACAATTTAACATGTTTTATAGGAGTCTGATCATTGGAAAAATCAACCACCATCTAAGTGTCTTAGGCAAGGAATTTTTCAATATTCAAACTCCTGGCTTCGGTATTTTGCTGATCCTCGCGATGTTAGCTCTACTACTGCTATAGCTTCTTGGGAGATTCGAGTTTTAAATTTTTATTTCTGTCTTCCAGATATCTGCAAAGATTATGAAATTCAGACTGAAGCTGAAAATTATGTGATGAATCGGTAAACACTAAGTCTGGCTCATCTCCACACACTGTTCCTTTGAATAACATTTTTTGAAGTAATAAGTTGTTTTTCTCACCTAAATAGATACAAGCTATTGACAGAGAAGAAACAGAAGTATCAAACAAGGAGGTACTGCTTTTTACAGATACTTTTTCTAGTGAAACATATACATTAACTTCTGGGTTTCCATCTACATTTTCTGGGTACMTCCCTAACTGGAAAAACACATACTCATGTACCTGTGAGTATAGAAGGTGACATGAGACTCTTCAGAAACTTTCCAGTGTATCATAAAAGAAAAATACTTTCTACGCAAAGAGGATGTCATTACTTCATAACACATAACATTTTAACACAGTGGCTTACATTTCCAATTCTACCTGTCTGTTATCAATCATATTTAATATTACTATCAGTTTATATGGGAGCAATAGTATGGCAGCACTTTGCAGTGTAAATGTTTCAATTCTGATGACTGTGCAAGACATTAAACAAATGGTACAGCAAGAAATGACAGCAAACTACAAGGAAAGAAGATGGAAAGGAAAAAGGAAAATAAGATGGTCTGTGATATATTTTATGACCTACCATGATACATCTTCATGAGCCTGTGAACACAGAGGATACATTTTGCATACCGGGCACATTTAAGTCCATTCTAGCCAATAGAATTTATCCTTAGTATAATCCAGTGTATGTTTGGGCTAAAAGAACTGGGTTATTAACTTCTATTCATGTTAGACTATAATTGGGAGATAATTTAAGCTTGGTTTCTCCAGCAAACCCCATGCAGCTATAGTTATTTGTTTATAAAATATACTGATAACAAAATTACAAAACAAAAAGCAAGTCTATTATTTTACAGTAGACTGTTTGGAGTCCTTGGAAGTAACTTAAGTCCTCTAACATGTTTGGAGAAGAGGAAGAAGGAAGAGAGGTCAGGGAAGAGAAAGAGTGAAATTAGGATATTCATAGGTCTGCCAAACCAGCTTAGAATATTGGCTTTCTCTTCCAGGAAATAAACCAGAGCTAATTGTTTTTAAGCCCTTCTGTATTGTGTCTTTAAGCATCRCGTCTTTAATTATTGCAACGTGCGCTTAAAAATTACTTCCTAACTGAATTGCCTGATCTTTTTATGGTAGATCTGTGTAAATTTTTTTTTCTTTCTTTTTTAGCTTTAGCTTTGATACAGATAGATACAGCTGGGAAACTCCATCCTTGGTGGAATTCATTTGTAGTCAAAATACAGGGTAGCTGGATCAGTAAATACRTGAGAATGTGACTATATGCCTTATGAGTTGCAACCGCAGAACTGCTAGGTTATCATGATCTCTAACTACTGATGACTTTCGCAGGTAAGATGATCTAGCAGACTTGTACGTGTCAAAATAGCAAATCACCAAATAGATGTCAATAACAAAATGATAAATAAAATAAGAGTAAAGGAATGGCCAGGACAAAAGTTACCTAGCTAACCATCACAAGCATTTGCTTTTGCTGCAGACCTCATTCACAAAAGCTATCAAGGAACACACTGTTCTGCAGCATTCAGAATGTATGGTTGAATCAAAATGCACAAGCACATAGCAGGCTGACTGTCCAGAGGAAGACATCTTTACTTTTGTAATGCCATGCTTTGACATTGCTTCAGCAGTAATACCCAACTTCTGAATGACATTTAAAACCAATAGTGCCTTGAACTTTTTATACCATAACCAAGACAATACATTGAAAGTACAAAATGAAAACAAATGGAAAAGCAATTAAATATATTTCATTTGTTGCAAGGACGGACAAGCAGAACTGAGCAAAAGCAAAAATCAAACTCTACACGAAGCTTTTTCCCTACTTTTCAGATCTAATTCAAAGTCCTGTACATCATACCCCAGAATAAATGGAAAAAATATTAATATTAAAAACGCAGGAATCAAAACTCAGTTAATCCTGTGACTGCAATACCATTGTATCTGTAGCAGCTAGCATTCCAACTTTGTGCTAGGTTTTATTCCTTTCAGTCACATGAAACTATTCAAACCTCCTTATATACAATGGAATCAATACCTCTGAGAGAGACACAAAAAAATGGAAGGGAATGTGTACTTATTAAAGTAATTAAAAACAAAACCAGGAGTAAAATCTGCACGTACTAACAGTCTGCATGCAAATAACAAATGTGTTCAGTGCTCACGCTCTGGGTGCCATTTTTACCTTTGTCTACATCCTGTTCATTGCAATGCCTTTGCAGTTTTATCTGTCTATGAAAATAATGGTTAACAATTATGGAAGATATATCCTAGCAGGTGACATAATTGGTAATTTCTTAGGTTTCAGGATGAAAAAACATTAATTTATCCAGAAAAATTTGTGTGTCTTATTTATTATTCATTTTAGACATAAAGGCATTAAATCGAGGCAGGTACAATGATATAATCAGGCCAGGTTATAATTTCTTTGCAGAAACATCTAAAAGGAAAAATCAAATAGAAAGAATAATTCTAGGAGTATGTCAGATCTTCCTTCCTCGGCCTCATGCTCCCCCACACAGACAACAGAAAAGGCTTCAGCCTCAGGAAAGCCTAGATCTCAAGAGAGCTGCTGAAGACAATCAGCATCAGAAACTTCACACATCTGAATTACTTCCTTGCAGCTTCTTGGAAAAGTCTTTTAAGTCACTAACACCCATGACAGCTGGAGAAACATCCTCTCCCAAAGGGTGGGAAGGTTTACACGTTACAGAGGGTAGAATTCTCCAACTCTGACATCCATAACAGAAGCAGGTTGGTATGATATGATCAGGCAGACTTGGAGCAGGGCTAATGAACTGCATGGAGAACACCATAAAGTCAGGCTGGTCAGTGATCCACTGCCAGCAGTTATACTCATAAACAAGTATAACTCCACTTGTGTCATTCCCACTCATTTTTGCTTGTTCGTGGAGTTATATTGTGTAGTTGAGTACAGAATCTGGTCCAGGAAAATCAGACATTTATTCCAGGAAACCTGCCTTCTTGCTTAGAAAAGCTGTAGATAAAAATTAAGATTCAATGCCTAATGAGAAACATTCTGATTGACAGTGGAAATAGCCCTACAATGTTAATATTAATACTGTGCTAAACTGATTAGTGTTTATGTCAGTGACTTGTCTATATACTGAGCTCAACAATCATTTCTATAATAACTACAGAAAAGATCACATAGCTGAAACTTTGTCCTGTTACATAAGTGAAAGACCAGACTATGTCCATGACGGATAATTAATTTATTAAGATTTTTACCTGTGTGGTTCAGAGTAGAACTTGACTCATCAACATAATCAACTTGTACCAATCACTAATCACCTTGCATTAACACTTAATGAAGTTACATTCAAGTATATTTCAAGTGGTGATTTAAGTAATACTGCAAGGCACAGCTTTCCTTAGAGCTATTATGGCAACTATAATAGGCAGCTGAAATGTATTCCTCAAATCCAACACCTGAAGTCTAAAAAACTTAAAGGTGATCTTTTCCCCAAACAGACACATTCTTCTTTGTCAAAAACAGGAATCCCAGAAGCTCAGCCTCAAGGGTTGCCTAAACTATCCTGCCCTTTTCTTCTGTGACCACAGCTTTTTGCTTGCTGCTCTTAACCCTTGCAGATAGGCACAGATAACATGATGCTTATCTTATAGGCAGGAGGTTTGGCAAGCTGCTTTTCATAGTCCAAAACAAACAGTCCTCTGTGGATTGGTCAGCAGGACACTGTGGAGTATAAGCTAGTTTGGCCCCTCCCCGTGTCCCAGTATATCAAGGTTTAAGCTTCATTGACTCCAGTATAGCGACCTTAATCAAGATTTTTCATGCCTCAGAGAACAGTACAGCTGCTAAACTTTCTTTAATAAGTGTTTTATAGCTGGGGAAGCTGAACAGGAATTAGCTGAAAAGAGATGACTTACTTCTGGCCTTATTAAGCAGCAATTTATTATAACTCAAGCTGTAACATTGTTTTGCTCTAACATGAAAGAGGAATGTTGGTTTAAGTGATTTAGCTAAGTCGTTGATTCTGTTCCAGTCATTCCCTGCATTTTCTCTTGCAGTATGGGTTTGCTTCAAATTTAGGAAGCCAAATGCACTGTGGTAAGTCTGAGGAGAAAGTCCTACATTTCTAATTTCCCAGCAAGTAAAGCAGATGCAGTCATCTTCCCAGGATTTACTGGCAATACGGTCTTTATAAAGCTCACCTTGAGATTTCACAGCTTTTTTATTTTAAATGAAATTAATTTCCTATTAGCCTGTGTTGGCAATGTTAGAATATTCTGTTAAAGAAGACACAGGTATAAGGCAGGTCATGAAAAGTGGTCACAGTCTGGAATTTCAGTGAAGTGGCACTGAAGATTCTTCAACAGAATATATTTTACCTTTGCAGACCAGTTTTATTATAGTAGATTATTAAAAATTCTCTTATTAAAGATCAAATAATTTTTTTTTAAGGGGCATGTGACTGGTCTTACTACAAAATTCTTAAAGGAATGGGCATACAGTAAGCATGACTCAGCATTTAGCCAACACTATGCACACACTCTGCAGTATGTTGGCTGTCCAATTAGCCTGTCTTGCCACATCCATTTCCATAGCATCATACAGTTACTATTTTTCAAAAAATGCTTGTTTTTTGTTCCAGCTAAAGCTTTCAGATATACATACCTAAATTTAATCTAGGGTGCCATCAATAGCTGTACTTGCAATTCAGCAGTGGGTATGTTTCTGTCAGACTCAGCAATGGACCATTGTCATGGGATGGCTCCATGGGCACCCTGCTCCTGAAAACACTAGTATTATTACTATTGTTGTCAATAATGTAAATTCCTGTGGTATAAAATCTGGGAGTAACACTCATGCAACAGGATGCCACGATATTAGACGCTGTAGAAAGTCAAGTTTCAGACTGAAACACCTTGAATGAAAGTAAATATTTAATCCTAAGCACCTATAGAATATGGTGGAAGGTTTGGTTTTTTTGAAAGAGCTGAGCACCATCACCTGTTTTAATTACTTTCTGCCTCCTTATCCTACCCCCACTTAACATAGAAAAAAACTGTTTTTTTTTTTCTGGGGAAGAGCTTTGTGGGGAGATTCTTACTGTAAAAGGAGCCCCTTCTTGATGAGAGATGGTATATAATAAATAATCATAGACTTGTTAAAGGTTATGAAGAAACAGAATGACAACCAAAACAGACATAAAATAATCTTCAGTTTGAAGCTACAGCAAATTCTCATGAACCTGAAGGACAGACATTCATCTAAGGATATCCAAGGAAAATTTCACTCTCTGACAATAACAGTAAGACACAAGAACTAATAATAATTTATAACTTCATCCTTTCTGATTTCAACCAATTCTTAGCTGGAGTTTTGGAGGACTAAGAAGCCTTATATCTTCTTAGATACAGAACTGTGTCTTTGAGTGATTTGAAGCACAACTGCTTCAAATTGGAAGCTGTCGAGTGCTGTGCCAGCCGTTGAAGAATCTAATGGGATCCCAGCTCCTGTCCTACCTGTCTCTGCAGATGTTGCATAGCATTCTTCTTACAATAGTTCAAGCAAATGATCTCTGTTATTCTCCCACTAGCCAGGACAATGAGTAGCCCCTGCTGAGGTAGAACAGAAAAAGTAATTCTCTTCCAGAACGGGACAYTTCCACTCAGTTAAGGATGGGCCATGTGATAAGGTTATACAGAGGAGGCATACCCATGTGTTAAATCTTGA
Source organism: Phoebastria nigripes (assembly GCA_035582835.1). Lineage (NCBI taxonomy): Eukaryota > Metazoa > Chordata > Aves > Procellariiformes > Diomedeidae > Phoebastria > Phoebastria nigripes. The sequence goes on from JAYKAV010001820.1 coordinate 1,263,772, forward strand.
GACAGCTATATACAAACATCTGATTCCTGATGGAGGAGGACTGCCAAGCATTCCTCTTGTTAGCTTAAAGTTGCTTGATGTTCTCAGCTTTTGTCCTGTGAGATTAGGACCCTGGAGGAGGTACACTCTACAACAGCAGCAGTGCATTATCTCCTCTTTACCTTCCTCCTTTTCCTATGCAAAGACAGATTAGGGATCAAGCTAAACAGATTATTTCCAGCTGGCACCCAGAGCATGGTAAAAAAATCAAACCATTGTACAGCAAATGTGTGCTTTGTAGACTCAGTAGTTTGGAACTGTCGAACTATGAAGAGGAGTTAGAATGTATTAAATATATATGATCATCTGCATTTACCTTCTGTCTCAACTCTGAAAGACTGTTGCTCATCTCATCTCTGCTGATCTTACAGGAGGAGAAGGGAGCCCTTGAAATGCATGCAAGTACAAGATGACATGCCATTCAGAAGAAACTCAACTCCAAGACCTGGAAGCTAATCACATCTCCGTTTCTCTAAGGCATTATATCTCCTCATGTACCATAGCCAGTCTTACTATTTTCTTAGTAACTGGCTCAAAGCTTCCATTCAGGCCACAGAGTTAAAAATCTTACAAAATCTGCCTATAATGAAAATATATAAATCTTTCTCTTGCGAACTGCTCATTAAGACTATTCCCACTGTTAGCAGGATCTACTGTTGGTGAATACTGGGTCAAAAAGCTAATTCCCTTACAGTCCTTTTACTGTACTTAATGATTACTGAGAGTCTGGAAATGAGAGCAAAAATATTTTATTCTTTATTCAACATGAAATCACCTTGATTTATATTCCTGGAAAATTAATAAAATGCCTCTGAGACAGACTATCTCTGCTGCCAGGCTTGCATAATGTATCTGCTTTATCTGCTGACCTGTGCAGAAATGTATTAGAGAACAATACTTCTGCTTTCASTGCTGCATTTACTGTAAATTTGCATTCTTCCAGGAAAATTCTCAGACATATTTAGCATCTCAGATCTGACTTCAGCAGGGGCACTTAGCTATTATTGGTTCCACTAATCTTTTTTGAAAGAAGACCTAGCAGTTGAATTTGATGCCAGGGCTGAAGACACAGACAGGACCAATGCAAGATGCTGGAAAAGCAGGGAAAAGATTTCCTTCCCTTAAGCTGCAGATCCCTATAAGCCATCCCTGCTTCTGAGCTCACAACAGAGGCAGTGCCCAAGATGCTCCTTCCGTACCAGGGTTCCTCTTTCCATAAATCACAGCGCCATCACATGCAGGCAACAGCACTTACTCTCCTGTACAAAGATCAGTTGGGTGTTGTCAGATTTACCCAATTCTGCCCAACAAATAGCATTCCAATTATCCTGTATTTTATTACACGCCAAAATATTCAATTAAAACCAACCATAATTCTTGGTTATTCTTGTTGATGATGGCACAGGCTTCACTGCCAGTCACAGACTAAATGGCATAGTTGATAGGACCCTTCACAAGGGTGCCAGGGAGGGAAAAAGTAGAATATGCTATTTTCAGACTTTAAAACTTCAGGTAGATTTTCTCAGCAAACCATTCATTTATTGCTCTGCTTTATCCTGTTTCCTTATGATCCTACTTTCCTCTCCTGTGAAAGTCTATTCTGTCCTACCAAAGAGAAGCATTGTCAAGAACATCTACATCCACGCAGTTTAGGAAGTAGATTTACATCCAAGGTACTATTAACACAAATGTGAAAAGTCACCAAGTTTCTAAGAGGGCAGAATGGCTGGTAACTTAAAAACATTAAGGAGAATTAAATGCGAGCTCTAGGAGGCTGGAGCTACTGTTTGAATGGAGAAAGCATCTCCCATCACCATCCTATCCACTCCTATACTACTGATAATTGTTTTTAGATTCAGAGAAAATCCTTGTTTGCTGACTTTCAAATAACCACTGAATAAGTTAATCAGCAGCCAGTAACAACATACAGATTCTAGAATAAGGCACTGACAGTGAAAAAGGAAGTCAAGCACAATTGCTGCACCATCTTTTGTACCCTTACCTTTATAAAGTCTTAGCTCTTAAAGCTGGAAATGTTAGTTATTTACTACTATGTCATGTAATGGCTGTATTGGTGAGTCAGAAACATTTTTGCTAGTATCTCATTCATTTTCATACATTGAAAATGCTAAACAGAGTCAAAATAAAAGAACAATTGGAAAACAGTTAATGAGCAATAAACTTCTCTTACTTTACTACAAAATTCTTGAAAAGTTGTCCTTCCACTTGCTCACAAATCTTGATGAATACATATGCACAATGACACACACAAGTTCAGTCTGTGTTTGCATGTTTGCAGGTCAGTTCAATACTACTTGATCTTGATCAGTGATATTACGAAATGTCTTTGCAGACTTGTCTGTGACACACTTCAGAAGCTGCTGAAATAGGTTTCTGGTTGCCAACAGGCTTATCTTTTATCTTTTACCTCTGAATAACAGAGCAGAGTCTATTATTGCCATTTTTCACAGTTTGATTTAAGTACCATTTTGGACAGCAAAGGTATAAAGCAAATTCTTCTGTCTTTTTCATTCCTCTAAAATGACTGCACTCTCTCCTTGGAGCTTATCTGAAAGCTTGAAATTGAAATAATGCATATCTCAGGAGAAAACACAAACTGTACAATAAAACACATATACAAAAGGATCTGAGCATCCTCACTCTAATGCACTATTCAAAGAAATTGAAATGAAAAATCTTTTAACTCTTCCTCACCTACCTGCACTAATAAATGCTACACATGCGTCAATATCACCATATCATGCAACTTTGCTTCAGGTGCACCATCAGATGAATAAATGTTTCTCTTCCTAAGTGAAGAACTGATTTCAGAGAAGAAAAGAAATCCAGCTCTTGCCCCTTGTAAGCCAGGGGAAGTTGTTAGTAAGTGGAAGGGACACAGAAGCAGGGCCTAACAGAATTCCACGCAGGCACAGAGCACAGCGGGGCCTCACGACTCCAGATGCCCAGCTCGACGCATAGCTTGCTATTGCACCTTGAGCAGGTCTGCAGTGAGCAAGCAGCCAGCTGTTTGTGTGAGCACCACCTCAGTGGACTTTACAGTGTTTCACAGACCTTAGTGTGTCAGAAAAGTTTCAGAACATGTAGTGATCTCTAATGAGCAAACACTGACAAAATATTTAACATTTCCAATGCCTCATACAACTTCAAACCATTTCACAAATTGCTTTCAATTTCTGTCAGCATTTTGCTCTATTTTCATCATCCTACAGCAAGGGCAAACCCTATGATTCATGCTCCACTTGAATGAGAAACACTGAGTGTTAAGTGGAAGATAACCTCCTTTCCTGGGAAGGTACCTGTGATTTCATTTTGAATAAAGAGTTTTCTAATGATTAAATAAATTTCTGAAAAAAGCACAGTAAGTCCATACATACCCCTGAATTTGAATGCAACAGAAAGCCAAACCACAAAATGGCTTTTTTCATATTTCAGAAATATTAAATTGGATACAAACAATATAATTCATAATTATATTGTATATGTATATGTATATTGTAACATATACATATGTATATGTTTTCATTTCCAAGACTTCCACAGATATTACGGGCAAATGTTCAACTGCACCAAATCAAAAGCCCAAATACTGGACCATTTAATCAGTTAATTGATTTTCAGAGGTGTGGGGCAGTTTGTAGCTTGCTTTGCCTGATTGTAAGTTTCTTCTGTCTAAAGTAAGATGTAGTTCTGACTCTAACAGTTCATTATGATATAAACCAGAGAAAGAAGAAATAGAAGAGACCAGCAGGAGAAGCAAACATTATCAAGGTTGACAGGAATGTTAAATGAGTTTTCTCCCAACATCCTGTTCAAGATCCAATCATTTTAGTAATAGGAGTGAAATAAATTCTAGACATTTTGTTCTTTAAGTGAAACGTTACCATTTCATTTTTCTAAAGATGCTTCAAACAGAAAGGAAAGAATAGTTGCCAAAAGTTCTCAATACTGAAAGACCCCCTAGGGAGGATAAAAAGACTACACATCCAAGCTCTTGGCATTTATTATCATAACTCCTGTCAAGAAAGGAACAGACTGTTCAGCTATATTGCATAAGTTTCCAATACAGAATGCATAAAAATTAATTCATGGAATAAACCTCTTGGCAACTGCTTTCTAGTTAAGTACAACTAGTTTATTTCCAGATCAGTGATCTTGTTTTGTAGGTAATTACATTTTAAAATTATACTTTTTCTCAATATTGCTTCTAAATGTCTCTTTTTTAATAGATCAGTACATAAAACCAGGCTTCTTAGTACTTCTGATATAAATTTTGATCAATATTTAATTATTTTAGTTACTCTCAACTAAAAGTGCCCATATTCTGGGGCATACCAACTTTCATTGTGGCTGTCATTCAGATTCCTCTGAGCCTTTTGTTAACATCTACAGCAAATCAAAACAGATGATCAGATTTTTCCTTTAGTCATGCAGAAGGGCAGTGGGTTTTCTTTTCCTTGTTGCCAGAGACATGTCTAAAAGCTGTGATACTCCCTAACTGGGGCAATTTAGAGCCGAAACCCAGACAAGACACTAGTCTGTATTCACAGTGCAGCCCAAGAAACACAACACAGAGGAATAAAGTTGTGACTAGGCCACAGTTGAAAACATTTTAAGTTTTTTTTGGGACAAGTATTCTTCCTTGTGCTAAACTGCTGACAGGAAAACAAAATGCTAAGCAGAAAATATATTGTCTCCTCATTTGTTACCAGAAACATTGGATAGAAAATACAAACACACTACCATATGCAAAATTATCCTGCTAGTGCCCAAGGATGTTAAAACACCAGACAGGTCTGTACAGCAAAACAGCCTTGGCATTCATGTGGGACTATGGAGTGGCTCCTGGCCATTCTGGCTGAGAAACTGACCCCTCTTGTGGCTCTTCATCTCCATTGGAGATCACTGCTCCTAAACTCTATGTCAAATATTTAAAGAAACAAAGAACRAGTTTGTGAACTTTAAAGTTGTGTTGATTACTGAATAACTATATAACGAGAGAGGAGAGGGGTGTATTTGTCTTATTTGACTAAAAATTCAAACAAACAGCTATCATGATCTCTAGTCACGAGTGGAGATAACTGAAATTTCTGGACACACAGGAAAACATGCAGAATACAAGACATGACTTGAAATCTTATCTCACTTCCACTGACATGCAGGGATGCCCACTGGCTTTAACAAGAGTAGGGTAGGCTCCTAAAAGTCTATCTTTTAAAACACAAATGCTCACCCAACGTTTCACAGGCTGAATGTAGCCCCATTACAATACTGGTTCAACAGCCTGTGGAGCTTTAGTGACAACACCAGGCAAGAAAGAGAGCTGTTATCAAGAAAAAAATCATAAAGCCCAATTCCTTTTGTGACTGTAAGTCAGTGAAATAAGAACTCTCTAAGACTTAGTTTGGAGTTTTAGAAAGCAGGCATTCTTTATTGCGGCGCCGGGCGCACAGGGGATCGCTCCACCTCGTGTGCGTGCCAAATTACTCAACTGTGGGTGTTATATACAATGAAGGTATACGTATTCATTAGATTTCCAACATATTCATGCTATTTCCTGGGACTCATTAACATATGTAAAAGTCTTTGACGCATGCGCTTTTATATCCAAAGGTGGTCTTCAAGGGTCCTCTGTTGGTCGTCGATAGTCTTCCTCACAGTGTCCTTTATCATAGAATCACAGAATCATAGAATCATTAAGGTTGGAAAAGACCTCTAAGATCATCAAGTCCAACCATCAAGCCAACACCACCATGCCCACTAAACCATGTCCCTAAGCGCCTCATCTACACRTCTTTTAAATACTTCCAGGGATGGTGACTCCACCACTTCCCTGGGCAGCCTGTTCCAATGCTTAACCACTCTTTCAGTAAAGAAATTTTTCCTAATG